>JADDOH010006540.1:0-91376 GCA_016648135.1 Agrypnia vestita | reverse complement strand
TACATTACTTCACTTCATTAATACTACAATTACTTCATTTCATTACTTCACTTCATTAATACTACAATTACTTCATTACTTCACTTCATTTCTTAGTACTACAATTGTAGTGTACACTTTGTAGTCTTCAAACTGGTGAACGTGTGTGTGTTGTAGTCTTCATTTTGAAATGAAGTTTTTCCCTTCGCTACGCAACACTGAGATCCGTATTCGGATCTGTTGTCCACTTCATTTCCTTCCACTTCACTCCTCACCCCACCGCATATAGTTTGCGAGATACTTGTTCTGTTTCAACCGCACCCAGTCTACCCTACTGGCACCAATAAAAGCCTGCACCTAAGTTTCATTTTGTTCGGCCACCAACGGGATGTTTTCACGACAATCTATCGTGAGAAATGGTTTCTCACGCGACGTTTTTTGTTTCAGTTCTTGAAAAAAATAAGGATCACGAAGCGAGGGTCATCCGAAGCTGCGGCTACATCCCCCACAAGAACCCCTGCTACACGGCCGACAACGAGGGCCACGCGGAAAAAGTTTGCCAGTGTTTTGAAGACGGCTGCAACTCCGCGCGGGCAGCGGCCTTACCAACATTGCTCCTGCTGACTTCCTTCGTCATTTCAACGTTGGCAAATATTTAACGGAACAACTCGTGTTTCTTAAGAATTAGTAAATCGCATCTACACCCTTTCTGCCTATCTATCAACATGTAACCCGACCTCGCTTACGTCCTCACCAGGACAGGCCTCGCGTGGCCACAGGCAAGCGAGGCGGGGCCCGAAGGCGGCAAGATCTAAGGGCGGTAACTGGAGGCGAAATATAATAGTTAAATTTGAAACAAATGTTAGAATTATACCTAAGTGCACATAAAAAAAGTGTTATCTCAAAATTGTGCTACCTAGTACAACCAACAAAAATATATTGTGGAAGTATCAATGAGTCTATTAAATTATGCTGTACAAATACGAAAATCATTTTCTTTTTTAAAAAAACCACGCTTCTTTTTAAATGTACTAAAAAGTAAAAAATTAATTTTCGGCAAAAAAATTAATTGCCTTACTCTCCAAATAAAAGGTGGACCCTTACGATATTGACATAGATTACAGAATTCTGTTGTTGATGGAAGGAAAGCGCCTTCATTTTTACTTTTTACTACCTATATTTAAATATTTTCTACATTTTTGTCTTAATATTACCCAGCGTACATAATCACTTCGGTAGGAAACCAGTGCCATATTTTGGTGAGCTCATTTATCATAATTGATACATGTATTGTCATCGAGAATACGTCTGTATACAAAATTTCAGTTCGATTGGACGTTGGGAAGTGGGTGAAATATCGATTACAAGATTCCGTCCAGACAAACTGAAACTAACATACCTAAGCGTGGTAAATAAAAATCGATAGGATTATATAAGAATAGACCGGGTGAAAGCAACACAATTTCAAAAGACAACATGATTTAAACACTAAATCTACATTGTTGCCAATGATGCATCCACTACGAAAACCAAGACCCGATAGTTGTGGATGAGTTCATTTCAATTGATTTTCGACTTTTTTACACATTTAACCATATTTGTATTTATATTTTGTAATGAATTTATAACATGAAATGATATTAGAGGAACGATAATTATAAAAAAATTATGAAAAACACTAATAATATTTTATTGACATAAGCATATACGCCATATACTGTGATCGCTCTTAGTACATACTATGGATGTTAAAAATTATATTTTCTCCTTTACAGACATTTTTTTACTGAACGCGTTTTTTTAATGAAATATTAATATGTAGGTAAGTAGGAACAAAGGTTCAGATTACAAAACCTTTTTTGATAATATTTAGTTTAATATAATGTTAAAAGTTTAATTCACAAAAACATATAATAGGTTTGTCGCAAAAATGTTTACTTATTGTTCAATAAAAAAACTTCTTGTCAATTAAAATTTGTTTTAGTTTGGACACAAATGAGTAGGTACATAATATATTATTCAATATCATTTTTCCTGAACTTACAATTACTTCAATAATGACAAATTTCATGACTCTATCTAATAGATTCACAAACGCTGGGAAGAATCGAAGTGCAACGAGAGCTCATAACATCGGAGAAATATTTAAAAGTTTTTTTGTTCGAAGTACATAATTATACCTCACCTTCATTAAACCAAATTATTTAACTTACAGGTATTTTTAGTTCTTTAGAGATTCTCCGCCATGATCTGCGCTGATGGTCACGCAGTTGAATCGCTTTGGTCCCTCAAACATTTGTGGTCATGTATCAAATTGACAAAATTTTCAATATCCATCGTACGAAATCGTAAAAATTTCCGAACAAATCCGGATCGTGTCGGACGTCGCATCTATACGTGTGTACACGCACTACTAAATCGTGTGCGTGTACAGTGTGCGATGTTTAATACTACTTCAAAGGTCAGGAATGTACTTGCGTATTCGTACGTATACGTACTGCCTACTCAATTTCTTACGAAAACGCATCCAGTATGCGGTCGGCGTAGGACCTAGGTTATGAAACTCGCGCTCCGTTTCAAGATGGTTTCAAAGTTTCAAGTATCAAATCCATGTAGGTAGGTAGGTAGGTCGTCATCAAAAATTACTATATAATTTGATTTATGCGATGAGGAATAACCATGTCCCTAGTGGGAAAAATTCTAACTATTTTCAAGGTCGACGACCGGCTTCCCTCCCCTGACAAACCAGTCAGCATGGTGTCATCATTTCATTATAATATTATGTAAGTTACCATGGGGTTCGTTCAGTAGTCAATTTATCGATGTATGTATAGATCTTTTACGCGCGTTGTTTCGTTAAGTTTACGGATACGAGGGGCGTATCCATGCACCTATTATTAAGGAACACAGATACACATGCTTATTACTGGCATGCTCATTAGCATGCTCAAAACTAAAATGCCCTAACAACTGCACACACTTGCTTATTATTAGCATGCTTATTTTAAGCATGCTCATAAATAAGTATGCTCAAAGCTAACAATCAAACACACATGCCTATTAGTGGCATACTCTTGTCATAGAATAGAGAGGAACTCTAGTTCAAAATTGAAACAAACTAAAATAGAAAATTCAAGTGAACCAATAATTCAAAATATTTTTGATTTTAGTTTTTATAATTTTTATTGTGAGATTTGAATCATTCATGTATTTAAATAAAGTTTCATAAACATTATTTCTTGCTATATTATTTTTACAAAGCGGTGTCCGAGTATTCCACAGACATTCGTGATTCCTATAATATAATATATAATGTTATATAATAAGTCACGAAAAGTAATTTTTTATAATCTCCCCAACGCGCCATATTTGTTTCATCTGTCGCGGACTGAGAAGATCGCATTGATAATCGATACTAGCCGCGAATGACACAAGCATGCTCATAACAAGCAAGCCTCAACATGCTCACATGCGCAACAAACATGCTCAAAAGATACCCCTTCTCATGGTGAATGACACTAGAATGCTCATAAATCAACCGGCGATTTTTGAGCATGCCACTAATGAGCATGCTTATTGCTTGCCCAACGTAACTTGGCGTGCGGCGAATTTTGAACTAAAACCCGCCCCGCCCGCACCCGGCGGTAACCCCTCGCCCTGTCATCTAGTTCAATTTTGTGTTTGGTCGGAAGCTGAGACATCTTGATTATCAATATACACTGAATTATTACGTCCA
Organism: Agrypnia vestita; assembly: GCA_016648135.1. Classification (NCBI taxonomy): domain Eukaryota; kingdom Metazoa; phylum Arthropoda; class Insecta; order Trichoptera; family Phryganeidae; genus Agrypnia; species Agrypnia vestita. The sequence continues at coordinate 87,661 of JADDOH010006540.1, read as the reverse complement.
AAACATCCTAAATAGTCCGGGATGGTGCGAGAACAATTACCAACGAAGTATTAAAGTTTTGCGAAGCTGAAAAAGCGAATAATGGACCGACATTACCATCTAATAGTTTGACAGACAGAACGGCCGCCATTACTGCACGGTTTCTTTAGTGCTGCCCGACCAAATTTCTGTATTTAATACGACACCGGTCACCGGACATTCTGTACATTATGTATTGTTTAATAAATTTACACCCTGACAACTTCTGTTAGGCGATAGGGACGCCCTCCCTCGCATGCCAAGTTATAGTGGTACGTCTATATTACTAGCAACGTGCGTACATTCATGCCACTAATAAGCAAGGGCTAAAGAAGGTCAATACTGCGCATGCTCACGTGCCACTAATAAGCATGTGTATCAGTACCTTTACGCACTGTACTCAACACTAACTCAATACGGTAATTTCACATTTTTTAAAAGAAAATCTTCACTTTGATTTAGAAAATACGTTTATGAAAAAGATTTTTTTAATATGTATATTAACATTAAAAAAACGATTTTGAAAATCACGATTTTAAACTCCCGCCAAAACGCTTATTTTCGCAAATGTCGTAATTTAGCAGTTTTCATGTTAATCTGACTTTTACCACGTGACCGCACATTCGCGTATTTAGACATTCATTCGTTTTTTTACAAAACAAGCCGGCTTTTTTGTATTTCATCCATAATGTCTGGGAAAAGTATTGTAAATATTGTATGGTAGGTACCCAAAAATTTAAAATTCTTCACTGAAAACTCCCGATAAATTATTTATAACTGTGCCTAAGAGTGCTCCCTTAAGACGGGAGTGGTGTCGTGCGATGAGACGAGACGAGAGACGTACGGTTACCATAGCAACGAACAAATAACACTGACAAACACCATAGATCACGTAGGTATGTTTGTCTTTAGTTCTTGCCAAACAACGTCACGACCAATCACATCGCGTTTTGAAGGAAGCGTATTTTTTAAGATTTTTATTTTAAAAATTATAAATGAAAACATTGTCCCACACCATCCATACCATACTGAGTTACGAATTATAATTTATTTCTCTAAATCATACATTTTCATAGATATTTGTAAAATGTGAAAGTACCATATTGCAAGTTTACATATATAAAAAGACCTATACACAAATTAACAATGTACGTACAATTTTAATATCAATAACGCCATAATTACCCAAGATGCGATCTATTAAGGAGCGTTTTTAAACTACGTGGCCTGATCAGGGAACGGGTGGTAGGGTCGGAGCCGAGCTACATATTTTTTTCTTCTTAAAACTGTACAGAATACGCGACCGCATACGGATATTTATTTCCATAGTTTGATTAATACTTTTGTATTTCAGTTACGCTTTATATTCACACTATCGTGCGCACATGTGACTTGTAGGGCTATCCAAAGTATCATACCGGCCCAGTATCAATGTATTAAAAACATTACCCGCACCCTGGTAACTACACTCAACTTCGCTTGCACATGGAACTTTTCCTACCAGTGACGGTATTGTTTTGATATTTTGAAATAAAACTGTTTTGATTCGGATCGATTGCGTTTCTCTTCACCGTTCGGGAAAAAAAATTTTTGTTCTGGTAAAATGAACTTTAGTGCATCTTTAATTATTCTAGTGCTCGTTAAAGTATTATTTCAAGTTCAATGTATGGTTTGATGTGAAATGAGGCTGCACAACAAACTTCCTCCAGCGAGTTTTCAAAAGCAAAAATCTAAAATGATGTCAATAATTTAAGGAAATCTTTTATATAGGCCAAAGAATCATCCGTGATAGGACTGCAACAAAAAAACTCTTTTTAATTTTTTTACACGACAGGTATAATTTGTTCCGTTTCATAAATTTAAACAATAATGAATATGATCGAGCTTTCTTGCTAAGAATAATTCTTTATTAGTATATTTTTTGTTTTTATACAAATTTTTATGCAGCGCTATGTTATAAAACAAGTTATTCATTTTATGCACAATTATTTTAAAATTAGTTTTTATTGGAAAAAAACTACGTTTCACTCTGTGGGGGGGGGGAGGATCAAAGCAAAAGCCATGTTAGGACTACATGGAGCTAGAGAGAGGTTCATAAAAGTTCAAAATGGAACCACGTGGTTTATAGACGCTCCCTTATCGTTTGTTACGATATTGTTGTCGGAGGCAATAAGAATAAACGTAGAATAAAGGAATAAAACAATGCCTTTTAGATTTCGTCTATACATATCAAAGCAAGCATTATCGAACAATATTTTGACACAGATGAATGATGGTCGAACTAGAGGAAATGATTTTTTTTTATTACTGAAGTCAGTAATTAACCAACATAACATTGTGCCGATTCTCTGCAGTGCTAGGCAGAAAGGACGTATCAAAGAATATATTGTAACAAAGTTATTTATATATGTATTTATAAAGACAGACGCCTTTGTAAATACATACCTATATATTATGGCGTAGCTGTTATATTGGTTTATCCATGTAGGTTATATTTGACAAATTAAATCCAATTTCGTCACATTCCAAAACTAATTGCAAAAATTCACTTTACTCGGATCACATATACAATAATATGCAATGTACGAATAGGTACACCTGTCAACTATAAATATGCGAATTTCTATATGCGAACTAGCAATAAAGACTATGCGACCAAATATGTCCCACAAAAGGAAAAATTGTTCAAAGACAATTAATCGATGATATTAAACTATTGGACATTATGTGGTGACATCAATTTTTTTAAATAGGTGTATGTAATTATTTCAGTCTTTTTAACATAATTATTTTGCATTGCTTAACAATTTTTTTTTCCAAGCTTTTTCTTTCTCAGCTTTACGTTTTGAATTATGTTTTCTATCACACAACTATTTCTATTTCAAAAACTTTCACGACAATCATGTATTGTTAGTTTTCTAAGAACTATAGACAAACAACAAGCAATAAATATTGTGAACCTTTATAAACAAAACAAATCCTGTTACCAAAACAAATCATAAAAAGCATTAATACAAGTGTTACAATACAATACAATACAAGTCAAAAATTCATATGTAATAATAATATAACATGTCGCTTATTTTCTCTTTTATTTTATTTTTTAAATGCTTCAACAGGCCATGAAACCCAATCGCTGAAATCGTTATATCAAAAAACACTCAAGCTTGAGCAAATCACTAGATTTATTGTGACCTCATCGGAAGTCGAACTCGGAATCTTCAGTGTGAGAAGTGAGAAGCCAGTGTGCCAGTGTCATGTCAACTATCAACTGGCTACGAGGGCCGCCATTGCCCATTGCTGATCGAGTGTCGCTTTGGAGTGTGATGCGATTTAATGGCGTCTCGCACCGCATATTATACCTATATATTATAATTTCCTGTAGAGATGGTATTTGAATCAGTTTTACAATAATCGTTATTTGAGATTTGTGTCCGATTGTATCAATCATTGGTAAATGATTTTTCGCATCCATCGGTAATAGACACCGGTTATATCGCAGCTATATATATACCAATCATCGATTGCTATATCTCAGCTAACAATCAAATACAAATCTCATGTAACCGGTTAAAAAATGGTTTTACTATCACTAATTTCTTATGAACTATAAATAATTTATAAACCATAAAATCTATTAATCTCCCGGACTCTGTGAACACAGTGTTAACATCCGGATAATACTCGAGGCGTTATCGAACGAACTTTCGGAACGCATGTTATGGGTTCAACGAAACCTCTTTGGAAGAAACGAAATAGCGATTTTTGAGTTTCATTTTTCATTTCGCTTCTTGTCGCACCGCTAGTCCGCGAGGCAGCAAGCTCAGCTTCTTTCTATTAAATATTTCGGTAAGTTCTGATTTTTAGTTTAGGTTTTAATTAGCTATTTTCCCTTTATATTATTGTACAACTATTAATTCTACACCTATCTACCTACACGATCTCGTTGAATAGTTTCGTATCGACTGAAGTCGGCGTTAAACACATAAATTAAATTTTAATTAAGCTTTAATTGTCGAATCATGTCAGGTGTCTGGAAGGGTCGTATTTAATTTGTGATTATTGTTAGAATCTCGAAATTACATGCAACGTAAATACTGAAAAAAATATGTTCATCTGTCAATTTGGAAAACACAAAAATACAATTGCCGGCGCTTGCCATTTCTGACGTTTACGTATATACCTACTACATATTCTAGGATAGGTATATACGATATCTTTAATTAATTAACAGTAGATTACTCAAGATTCAACGTGGTCTGATTGCGGCGGAAACATCATTCAAATGGACGGAACATATTCAAAGTCACGGACTTGGTGATTTCAACGCGCCATTTAAGATCCTCGAAAAGTTTTTCAATCTCTGCGGTGATTTCGTAATGTTGTCAAAATTCGGAATAAGTTAGGGCCGGTTGTTTCAAGTTGGATTAAAGTAAGCGTTCTTTTAAAGCATAGATTTTTACGTTCTCCACCAATCAGACGATCCGTTTTCGTAAAAATCTATGCTTTTATCGACCGCTTACTTTGATCGAACTTGAAACAACCGGGCCTTAGTATACAACCGAAACACAAATTTCATAAAAAAAATCCCTGGCGTATTAAAGGGTTCTGATTACATAAATGATGTCAAATTTTGTCGCAAGCAAGTCTAAAAGCAGTTATTTTAACTTTAAAACGAAACATTTTTGACACAAGAAACCATAAAAAATTATCCTTCCTTATCTTATCCGGTGGGGAAAAAGCCAATTTTGTGTTAAAAACGGAGATAATAAACAATTGCGAACAATTATCTCTAAATTCAAATTCACAACGTTTTTTTCTCAACTAATGCGGGGCATGCATTATATTGCATGGCAGGCCGCCGTGTAATGTAGGATCGTATAGTTGACAAAAGATAATGAATGGGCCCACTTATGATAAACGTGATTTGTCAATTTCTATAGCCGCCTCTACACTACTAGGAAAGTCGGCCGCAGTTCAAAGTAACCCGAAGTAGGTGTCTACACTGCGAGGAACTCAGTTGCCCATAGAATAGTACTCCGCACGAACTTCGGGTCACTTCGGATTCCTTTGACTCGGCTCAAATACCGACAACTTTCGGAAGTCGCCCAAGGCGAGGCGCAGTAGCATGAAGTACCCCTCCACACTATCGTATTCGCTTCGGCCGACTTTGCTACTGGTGTAGAGGCGGCTTATGAATAAAACAGCAAAAACATATTTGTCGGTGTACACGAAGACTTCCACTTCCAAGGGGGCTTCCAAGTCCTTAAATATGATGCGTGATGGGTTAAGTTGTCCAACCCGAGAAATTCAAATACTGCCCATTCCAGAGTGTAAAAGGATAAATATCGAACCTGCAATTTTAAAATTCTAGTAGATTATCTTTGCAATATAAGCTGTTTATTGAAGCCTTTTCCCATTAGGGCTGTTTAGATCTTGGCCCGCTGTACGATCCATCGCATATTTCCACAACCTTTACAATTTTTTAATGCTTTTGCATACACCTCGTAGGAAGCTCTGGTACATGGTAGTCACAGTGAAGTGCTTAAAATATCTAAAAGTGAAACTTCAGAATATTTTTGTGAAATGTTATTTGTTGCGTTATCTAATGTTGGACAGCCCTTGTCTAGATTTCAAACTTGCATTCTTCCAACCAAAATCTGTGTTCAGATTGATAAGCAATGTAACAGCAAAATATGATTTTTTTTTTCTTTGCCGGATCATATATGGATGAGAACAATATTTGATGTCATGTAGAGCACTTTAGTCTAGGATCGGACCGTCATGAACCCTACATCATCCTCGCAGCACAGTGGGTATGACACTGGCTTCTCACACCGAGGGTTCCGGGTTCGATTCCTGGTGAGATCACAATTTAATATGTGTGATTTACTCAAGCCTGGGCGTTTTGTGATGTATTTCGCTTCTGTAATTGGGCCTCCTGGCCTGTTGATGCGTAAAAAGAGAAGAAAAAAAAGAGAGAAAGATAAAAAGATTGAGTACGAAGATGGGACTTGTGTGGATAGGCATCCAAAAATACAATCTTGCTTGGGATTCCTGGCGCGATTTATGTAATCTATAAATTAATATTGACACTTATTTTTCGATAAAAATTACATAATCGAGTAACTAGTTGAGACCAGGCACATTCGACACATCTAGAATGGCAAGAAATACAGTGTTGCCACATTCTATACTAGCGCTACTAACGGTACCTATTCGATAGTTTTATTAACCCATTTCATTAAAATGTATGATTGCCTGCCTCAGTTTGGAGATTTTCCTAGTCAGTCATTTTTTATATTGGATGTAGTATGCCCAGTTACTAAGTTCAAGAAATCATTGCATGAGGCAGTGAGACTATTTTGTAGAAGTTTGTGTCAGTTCTGGATAATAATGATATGATAAATAAATGATTACAAAGAAATTGTGTTTAAATGATAACAATAATAATAACAATGTAAATAGTATTACATATATAGTTCTTACATTAACATTTGGGTCGCCACGTCAATGTGGATACAGAAAAACCCTTCCTTCCTTCCCTATTGTTGGCTTGTAGCCTCCTCCCCCCCACAGCGGCTATATCGTCGGCCCATCTCTTTTTAGTTCTTCCAATGCCTCTTTTACTTTCCCGGGGTCTCCACTTCAGAACTCTGGGAGTACATCTTGTGGCATCCTGCCTTGCAACATGCCCTGCCCATTACCAATTTGGCTACACAATCCAAGATATCCACCACTACTCTAGTTCTGCACCTAATTTCATCATTTCTTATCGTATCTCTCAGGCTAACACCAAGCATGGATCTCTCCATGGATCGTTGCGTACATTTGAGCTTTTCTACAACTTTCTTCGTTAGGGTCATTGTCTCTACTCCATACGTCATCACTGGCAGTATTCATTTGGAAGGGGTTTGGCATTAAAACATTATGCTTGCTAGACGGGTTGGTGAGTTTCAAAATCAGCTGCCCTTAATATAGAGAACTGATTCTGTTACTTGGGATTTTATTTGGGATTTGTATCTAATTGTACCAATGATTGGTAACTAACTTATAATAGTTGTCTAGTACCAATAGTTGCCTGTCAAATTGTGAAAAATCGGTTGCCAACATCAAAGCAATCAAGTACAATTCTCAAGTATTGGTTAGTGTGTCACCGGTTAAAATACCATCACTACTGTTTGTAGCCGCCCATTATGGGTCATACGCTACATTCAAATTATACTGTAATTGTGTAATTTGAATGTAATCGCCAGAGACAGGCTACCTGATTACCTTACCACCCAAACTAGGCATTCTTATAATGTTTTGTTTCCCCATGCAGAGCTAAGAATACTTCAATTAAACACTAATGGAACAATTCGAAGTGCGAAGAAAAATTTTCATAAGAATTTTTAACATCTGTTTAAAACAACTGGTGTAGTGATGCTTTTGGTGCCCAAAGTGAACTTCGCCTTCGTCCCCCATTCAAATAGTTCGGCCACCAGCATATCAGTTCTTCTGCACAAATGATTTGACGCATTATTCTGAGGTATTTACGTTCACTTGTCATCATTGCAAACAGCAAAACGGGTCACCATAATTGAGATAGTTTACCAAGAAAAGTTACATTTGTACTAATTTTTGAACTTTTTTATTAAATACCTACTTTATAATTAATATATAACCCTTAAATAATATATAATTATTTAACTTTTATTATTTAAAACCAAACAAATTCGGTTTTTTATAATATATAATTAATTACTTTAAAAAAATTCCGTAATACATAACGTTTATATTATGTACTCTCACAGTAGAGCTAAAATATATGTAGTTCGGCAAAGTGCAAAAACTTATTGGGCCTGTTAACTAGTATGTACGTAAATATGTTTTAAAATGCGCTCGGTGGATGTTAGAACTGTACTATACGTAAAATAATTTTTCTCTTAACTGTACAAAAGTATTTTTTTCTTCTGTATTATTTTCCTTGCACTAATTGTTACAGTAATTTTTATCATTTTATTTTTCAGAGTTGAGAAACCATGGCTCCCAAGTACAGATTAACCTATTTCCCGATCAAGGGCCTCGGTGAACCCATCCGCTTGCTGCTGTCCTATGGCAACATTGAATTCGAAGATAGGCGTATTAGGTTTGAAGAATGGCCCAAGTTTAAGGAAAGTAAGTTGAAAATGGGTTCTAGGATATTTTCACTAGTAAAATTTTTCTCGCAATAACTTGATCCTTTTCTCTCCAGCCATGCCTTTAGGACAGTTACCCACTCTTGAGATTGATGACAAAACTTATTATCAAAGTGGAGCCATTTCCCGCTACTTGGCCAAGCAAGTCGGTCTCGCTGGAAATAATGATCTAGAGGCATTGGAAATTGATATTGCTATCGACACGCTGAACGATTTCAAACAGAGTAAGCATATTTTACTATCTCTTTCAATTCATAATCAAGTATTAAAAGATCATTCATCATAATGTAGCGATTCATATGGTGGATCTATGTATAGACCAGATACATAATGCATAAAAATCCAGCGAAGAATTTGAACACCTAAGAAGATTATTTTATATATGCATAATTTATAACAATGATTTGTAATGATTTTTTATTTACATACTAAGAGCCTGTCCAGATGGCATGTTAATTGGAACGCGCGAGTGGACTCACATGTTCCAATTTATATTACGTCCAGATGCCGTGTTTCCTACGCTGGGAAGGACTTGAAGTCCAGACAGTGACGAAGGAAAGGATTTTTCCGAAACGTGTAGGTGTAATTAATAATTATAAGAGGATAAAAACAAAAAAAAATTCTAGTCTTTTGTATCTAGGTTGACAGTCCTGTAAGCCTGTAAATAGGAAAATCTGGAGTATCGTTCAAGTGGCCGACAACTGTAGAAACTGCTCTAACTATATTATGTAATCGTATCATGTAAATCAAATTACTCAATTTCAATGTAATTCATTCAGAGCAAGCGCGATTTATAGATTTAAAGATGTGAAATGGTGATCTTTCAATCTGCATTTGTATTTAAAGATGCATAAGAATGATTTAAATCTTTTGAGTGAAAAGAGTTATAAATCTATGATCTGTCAAAAGAGTGATTGTGCGCATCTCTACCATGGACTCGCGTGTAGTTCTGGACGCAACAATGCCGCCTGAGTATCTCAACAAGTGCGACACGAGTCGAGAGTCCCGCGCGTAGTGCGCGAGTGAGAAAACGCGCATCAGCATCTGGACGGGATGTATGTAGCTCCAGTATCTCGAGAACGCGCCATCTGGACAGGCTTTAGAGCCTATTTTGTTAGCAATTCGCACAAATACCTAAAATGCCAAAATTAACTAAAAAAAATTATCATTCTGAAGCATTAATACTGCTGGCCTTATTTTCTATATTTCAGTATGAAATTTTCTAATTTAATTGAAATAATCTCATTGCCAAAATGTTTTTGGATATTTCAGAGGTTTCCCCAGTCCACCAAGAAGCCGACCCAGAACGTAAGGAGCAACTATTTGCTCCTCTTCAGGCCGAGACCATTCCTTTCTTTTTGAAGAAGCTGGAAGCCATGGCAGAGGCCAACAAAGGATATTTAGCTCTTGGAAAGGTAAAGTCAATTATATATTGTTTATGTGACCTATCATTACTAAAATATATATACTCGTTAAATTGTTTTGTATGCGGTGGATATAAAAACTGTATAAACTCAAATTACAAAGCCCTTATTATTAAATTTTTATAAACGTATATGTTTATAAAAAATTTTACAGCACTTTATGGACAAATATAGGTACCTTTTTTACAAAATGGACACTACATATATACTTTATTACATATGCAGTACTAACATTCCTGAATAAATGACTATGTACATATTGTTCAGAAAACACTAAAAGAAATCTACTAAATAACATATGTACAAATATTTTGAATTTGTAATCTTTTGTTCATTAAAATCAATGCCGGAAAAATGATCAATTATCGAATTTTTTGTTACTGCTGATCATTTTCAGACAAGATTTTAATGTACTGTAATAATTTATGAATCTCTCATTACTTAACAATAAAATGTTTTTTCAGTTGACATGGGCAGACTTATGGTTTGTGGGTATTGTGGATTTCATGAATCTCAGCACCCGTCAGGACGTTCTCGCTAACAACCCAAATCTCAAGGCTGTCAAGGATAATGTTCTCGCGATTCCTGCGATCCAGGCTTGGTACGAAAAGTCTCCAAAATCCGAAAAAGGCTTTTAAAATCCTAATTATTGCATTCTATGTACTTTGATGAAAACGTACTATGTAAATCTATTTAAGAATATTTCTGATATTTTATAGTTTTTACATTTTTTTACATGATATTAAATAAATTTGTACGAAACATATACATATTTTTAAAATACAATTTACAGGACCATCACATTGTGTTTTTCAATTTAAGAGACTCTTATACTTGATGATTTGCATATGTTTTAAAATAATACCACCAAATCGACGCTGATATTTTTTTTTCCGGTGTACTAAAATCATCTGCACGACATAGAAATGTGCAAACTTAACGCCTGACCTTTCGGCACATTAACTATTTATTTTTTGTAAGGTAATTTAATTTTACCTATAAAAAAATTAATTTATAGTAAATCCAGTCACAAGGTCTTTAAAGTGTCAACAAAAATATTCAAAAATGGGTAGGTACAAAGTGGACTTTTTAATGTGAGTATTCTCTCCCATTTCGCTTTTAAAAGTTACATTTACATTGATCCTTGTTTACTTTATGCTTTCGTACACTGTCTTCATGAGAGATGTCCACTTCTAGTTTTTATGTAAATATTTAAGGTACTCACAACACACGTTCTCTGCAACGGACGACGTTTCTCCATACTAAATCTCGTAGCGGTGCTGGCTTCTGATTGGTCCAATGAATAGTGTCGGTTCTGCATCCCACTTTGTGGCAACGTGGCGGTTTTGCTACTCACCGTTATATATGAGGACGATTTTGAAGAGCGTGGAAGCATTTTTTCTTATCTTGGGAACTTTTAGAATGTGAAGAATAGGATACAGATCATTAATCAATCAAAACATGAAAAATGGTCTAGTATGGATAGTGGCGGTTCTGCATCTAGACGCCACATTTGCTCAAAACATATTAAAGAAGAATTTTTCTATACAGAGTATCTCATAACTAGTAGCAAAAACTTAAAAGGTGAACTATCATTGTAGTAACTTATATCGATTATGAAAAATTCAAGCCAAATTAAATGATAAAATCTTTGCAAATATTGAAAAAAAAAATCCGGGTTTTTATCATTTTATTTGAGTTGTATAGAAGTGAATGAATTTTTCATAATTGATTTAAGTTACTGCAATGATAGTTCAACTATTTGCAAAAGATAAGTTTAAAAATATTGAATAAAAATTCAAACTTTGATATTGCATATCTTCATAACTTTGTAAAAATGCTATTCGAACAAAAATTGTCTTATGTTGTTGGCAAAAAGATCGCCTTTGTATTCGGATATTTGAGAGAGCTGCCGAAGGTTGACGAATGTTTGTATCCCCCGGGTCAGCACTTTGAGGTCTTCACTCGTTCCAATAGAAAACTCTGCTTACTTTGCCTCTTTGTTTATACAAATATATTGTTAGGTCTACCTAAGTGTAAGTAAAACCCGTAAACAGGATGCACTTTAGAAATACCATATTGCGCGAAAGAATGCAGAAATTTAACTTTTAAATCAATTTAAAGTGTTTTGTTTTTGCTCACAACTCACAACTGTCAAAATTTGTTCATTTTTACAGACTGATTCTCATGTTTATTTTCATTATTCCCATCTGTTTTCTTAAAACAATATAATAATATATAAACATTGTTCTGTATACACACTGAATTTTAGTCCTCTTAATTACCTTCGATCGATATTTTTAAGGAAATAAATATCCTGTTTAATTCTTCACTCAATGATAATTGTTATTTGTTCATGGAAGTGTCGTGAAATTTTTTAAATCGTCATTTTCTGTGTTTTACTTTGACTGAAAAATCAATATATATAATATATATATATAAAAAGAAACCCGTGTTTCCCAATCCGCCAAGATTTCTCCACAACCACCCACCGGTGGTTATGGTGGTGGATAGCCCTTGGCGTCACATCGAAAATATGCGAGTTTGGTGGGGGTGGCTGTGCGTGGGTCACGAAAATGTGCTTTCTAGCACACTGTTTTGTTGTGGGAAGGCCGCAAATGCTTCAGATTGTTGCAAAATAGGCGCGCTGACTGTGTCAGTGAATCTAGAAGGTTCCGAAAAAACCTGCTCTAGAAAGTTCTGGAAGGAGAAGGTTCTAGAAAATTCCCGAAAGTTCTACAAGGTTCTAAACTGAGTGGCGGAATGTGTCGGTGTGTCTAGAAGGTTCCTGTACATTCGAATTTCTTGAAAGTTCTGGAAGGAGAATGTTCTAGAAGGTTCACGAAAGTTCTATGATGATCCAAACAGTGTTCTGCAAAATCTATGCGTGCGAAGCCGCACGGGCACAGCTAGTATTCAGTAAAACGATATTACCTATATTTTTAATTTTGAGTTTATTCGTTTTGAAAAATATTTTCAATTAAGTATTTATGATGTTTATAACATCAGTCCACCGATAAATCTTCCCACTATCTTTCCTTCTTTCTTCCCAAATCCTTTCAAGAAACTTAGAAGAAAGTACTTATAGGTAATTTTTGAAATGCTCAGTTTCTTTTATAGAAATAAAATAATAAGCGCCCATGTATCATGCTCTATACCGGTCTCTACTCTACTCTTCCACTCTTCCTTGAAAGTGGTTTGCAAATGGTACTTATATATTTATCCAATTGAAACTTTTAAGCCGTATAACGTGAAAACAGTTATTTGTATGAAAAAAATGTGTGAAACATTTTTATAGAACGTGGAAATTATTCTAATCTACAATTTTTATACAAACTACTTTTGTTTTTTTTTTCGCTGAGATATAACTTTTGAAACGCGTATAGCGAAAAATATATGACGTTTTAGTAAGACGACAAAATAAAAATATTGGCTAATTTGTAAGTTTTCCGCACATTTTTAGCACACCTTTTGTATTGTGTTTGTATAATATCGACGATATAATGTTGCAACACGACGCGAGGCTTGATAAAAAAGTATGGAATTTGAAGTGTGCAGTTTGAAGTATGAAATTTGAAGTTTGTAGTTCACTTGCAAATGTGTGAAGTGTGCGCTTCAGTATAATGTAGTACTACATTACTACAATACAGAGAAGACCAGCGAAGGGAAAAACTAAATTTCAAAATGAAGACTACAATGCACACGTTCTTTACTTTGAAGACTACAAAGTATGTTCTACATTTGTAGTAGGTCCCTACCGAAACATAACATACTTCAATAAACTACATAAAATGAAGTAATTGTAGTACTACAAAATTGTATCTGCTACGACCGACAAGAAGTGCTTCTTGAAAAGTGTGCAGCAACAAAATTTTCAAATCCATGAGGGGTGGGGTTGTTTCAGTTAGTTTCCGAAGATTTCAACATTCGGTCCCAAAATTTTCTAAACCACGTGGGGAGGGGGTTGTTTCAGTTTCCTAAGATTTCATTGTTCGGTGCCAAAATTTTCTAAACCATGGGGGGAGGGGAAGGTTGTGTTTCAGTTTCCAGAGATTTCAAAATTCTATCCAAAAAAATTCACAACCATGGGGGGGGGGAGTGGGATTTCCATTTCTTTCAGTTTCTCATTTAGCTACATCAACTTCCCAAAAAATAAAATATGACGGGGGGTATGATTTCAAAAAGCTACAACTTGCATACAAATCTGCCAAAAATTTTCACAAAATTGAAGTGTGTGCAGTTTAAAGTATGACATAATTTGAAGTGTATACTTTAAAATATAAAATGTGTGGTGTGCAATTTTAAGTGTGTAGTTTGTAGTGTGCAGTACACTTACAAATGTGTGAAGTGTGCGCTTCACTATAATGTAGTACTACATTGCAGTACTTAGTACAGAGCGGACCCATCACTAATTTGGTCCCAAATTTTTTCAAACCATGGGCGGGGTTGTTTTAGTTTCCAGAAATTTCTTCATTCGGTCCCAAAATTTTTCAAACATAAAGGGGGGTGGGTTGTTTCGATTTCCGAAAATTTCTTCATTTGTCTATACATCGACTTCCTAAAATTTCACATAAAAAATGTACTATTTGAAGTATGTACTCGTACTTTCAATAACTTTGAAGTGTGTGTACTTTGTAGTGTTCGCTTTAAAATGAAGTGTACTATTTGAAGTATGTACTCTCAATAACTGTAGTGTACACACTACACTTCAAAAAGTGTGAAGTGTACACTTCAATGTAATGTAGTACTACATTGTAGCAGTTAGTACAGAGCGGACCCATCACTAGATATAGTATACAAAGATCTTCATAGTTTAGCATTAGAGTTGCCAGAATCTAATAAAATTATTCATAATTTCAATAAGACTAAGAAATTGACAGGAGGTTGGCTAGCGGTTTCACAAAACGTCATTCAGAATTATCTCTTCGAGTAGCCGAACCAACGTCTGTTGCAAGGAGTGATGGGATTTAATAGGGTCAGTGTAAATAAATTCTACGATTTGCTAGAAGGGCTTCAAGACCAATATAAATTTCCATCCACCGAGATTTTCAACGTGGATAAAAGGGATATAACTAGTCCCTAAAAAACAAAACAAAGGTATTGACTTGAGTGGAAGAAAGCGGGTCGGCTTAGCTAGTTCTGCAGAAAGAGGACATCTCACCACGGCTCTCATTTGTGTCTCTGCTTCGGGAATTTATGTTCCTCCATCATTAATTTTTCCACGAGTACAAATGAAGGCGGAACTGCTCGATGGTGCTCCATCGGGAACAATTGCAGTCTGTCATGCAAGTGGCTGGATACAAAGTGAAATATTTGTCGAATGACAACCATTTCATAATTTCGGTGAAGCCCAAAATAGATGGCCACTCTACGCACACAAAAAAATGGAGTAATTATTTTAAACTTCCCCCCTCATTGCACCCATAGACTGCAGCCACTTGATGTAAGTTTTATGGGCCCACTAAGCACATTTTATGCTCAAGAATTAAATGTTTGATTTCGAAATTAATAATCCTGGTAATCACCCAATTTCAATTATCAAAACTCTTTGGAGCAGCTTATTGTAAATTAGCAACATTGAAAAATGCCATGTCTGACTTAGCAAAAACTGGTATTTTCTCTACACACCGGAACATATTCGACAAAGCTGATTTCGCTGGAACCGAAACTATGGGAATAAATATGTATAGCGGAGCGAGAAATGTCAATTCCAGAAAAAATAGGTAACCTGTTAAATCAAGATCCGATACCTTTAATCTTTACTGCACCGCAAATTAATCAGATGCCAGCAACCTCCATTGCATTACAAATTGACCAGATGCCATCAACTTCCAATGCACAACACTTTATTATCTATTTACTATGTTTTTAACCTAAACAATATTGTAAACTATGCCTGTCTTAACACAGATATTTCTAGTGAGACAGGCACAGTCCAAACAAAATCTGATAATTAAAATAAAAAATTTAACCAAATGTCAACTTCCATTGTGTCATAAATTGACCAGATGCTATCAACCTCCATTGCCCCACAAATTAACCAAAACTCTTTTGGTATCTCCAGTTGATATTGTGCCAATTGCCAGAATTAAAATGGTTCAAAAAAGAACACACCACCGTAGAGGTAAAACAGAAAAAATGACCTAATATCCATATAAAAAAGAATTACTTAACCTGTCGCGAAGTAAGAAAGAGCAACCTACATTTAATTTAGATCAGAAAGAAAAGAAATGTCCAAGAACTCCTTAGCAAAAGAAAGTACAATGAAAAGCGACCTTTGCTTGCATTGTCATGAAGAATATGGTGCAAGCCATTTCAATGAAGGCTGGGTGCAATGCACCAAGTGTAATGAATGGGCTCATGAAGGTTGTACAAGCTGGGGGCTTGAGGAGCCAGGCAAGTTCCAATGTAACCGTTGCTAATTTATTTCTGGGGCAATATATATCGTATATGGTTTTTGTACACCACCTGGGGTAAAATTGGAAAAATTAAAGATTTCATATATGTATTTTTTTATATATGTATTACATTTTATTAAAATATTCTTAGTGTGTTATGTTCCTTATTTAATTCTTTAATAAAAATAATTAATGTAAACCACTTTTTTATTTTGGGATAACTAAGTTGCAGAGCCCTAACCTTAGTTATACGGTTTTGGACGGGTTTCCCCTATATGTTTTATAAAAATTTATTTAATATCATGTAACAAAAGTATTTCACTATAAAAAATCAGAGGCACTGTATTCTTAAATAGATTTACATAGTACGTTTTCAAAGTAGTGTGCAGTAATTAGGATTTTAAAAGTCGCATTTGGGAGACTTTTCGTACCAAGCTTGGATCGCAGGAATCGCGAGAACATTATCCTTGACAGCCTTGAGATTTGGGTTGTTAGCGAGAACGTCCTGACGGGTGATGAGATTCAGATAATCCACAATACCCACAAACCATAAGTCTGCCCATGTCAACTGAAAAAAAAACATTTTATTTAGTGTTGCACCGAATGTTGGTTCTGCCAAATTTTCGGTTAAAATGTGTGCCGAAGCCGAAGTTAGGCCGAAACGGATCAGAATGAAATTTGGCACAGAGATAGATTATTGTCTGGAAAAGCACGTAGGATACTTTTATCCCAGTTACAGGTTTTTGTGAGATGAAATCGAAGTCTATGCGAACAAAGTTGCTGGCAAAAAAAGCTAGTTAATTAAAAAGCTACCGAAGGTAAAAGTTGCCGAAGTTCGGCTATGCCGAATGAGAAACGATTTTCGGTGCTCTAATTTTATTGCTAAGTAATGAGAGATCCATAAATTACTTTAATTTTTACAGTATATTGAAATCTTGTTAGAAAATGATCAGCAGTGACAAAAAGAATAACAGTAACGAAAAGAAAAAAATGCTGAAGAAATACATAATTTGATAATTAATCATTTTTACGGCACAAGAAAAGATTACAAATTCAAAATATTTGTACATTTGTTATTTGGTAGATTTCTTTTAGTGTTTTCTGAAAAATATGTATGTACATCGATAGTCATTTATTCAGGAATGTTAGTACTGCATATGTAATAGAGTATATAGGGTCCATTTTGTAAAAAGGGTTTATTTGTCCATAAAGTGCTGTAAGATTTTTATAAACATACACGTTTTACCAGTGTCTATAATATTTTTTAATTTACTTATTAAATAATAAGGACTTCGTAATTTGAGTTTATACAGTTTGGCTATCCACGACATACAAAACAATTTAACGAGTATATTTTAGTAATGATAGGTCACATAAACAATATATAATTGACTTTACCTTTCCAAGAGCTAAATATCCTTTGTTGGCCTCTGCCATGGCTTCCAGCTTCTTCAAAAAGAACGGAATGGTCTCGGCCTGAAGAGGAGCAAATAGTTGCTCCTTACGTTCTGGGTCGGCTTCATAGTGGACTGGGGAAACCTCTGAAATATCCAAAAACAATTTGGCAATGAGATTATCTCAACGAAATTAAATAATTTCATAGTGAAATATAGAAAATAATCAATGCTTCAGTATGATTTTTTTTTTTTGTTTATTTCTGCTTTATAAGTATTTACACAAATAACTGTTAATATATTTATGAATTGAAAGAAATAGTCAAAACATGCTTACTCTGTCTAAAATCATTTAGCGTATCGACAGTAATATCAATTTCCAATGCCTCTAGATCATTATTTCCAGCGAGACCGACTTGCTTGGCCAAGTAGCGGGAAATGGCTCCACTTTGATAGTAAGTTTTATCATCAATCTCAAGAGTGGGCATCTGTCCTAAGGGCATGGCTGGAGAGAAAAAGATCAAGTTATTGCGAGAAAATTTTTACTAGTGAAATTATCCTAGAACCAATTTTCAACTTACACTCCTTAAACTTGGGCCATTCTTCAGAACTAATTCGCCTATCTTCGAATTCGATGTTACCATAGGACAGCAGCAGGCGAATGGGTTCACCGAGGGCCTTGATCGGGAAATATGATACTCTGTACTTGGGAGCCATGATTTCTCAACTCTGAAAAATTAAATGATAAAAATTACTGTAACTTAATTAGTGCAAAGAAAATAATACAGAAGAAAAAAAAATTATATATGGTCAAAAAAAAAGAAAAATTATTTTATGTAGAGTACAGTTCTAACATCCACAAGCCGAGTGCAATAAAACACATTTGCGTATGGGTTAATAGACCCAAGAAGTTTTTGCAATTTGCCAATCTATATTTTAGCTCTACTGTGAGAGTACATATAAACGTTATGTATTATGGAATTTTTTTAAAGTAATTAATTATATATTATTAAAAACCGAATCTGTTTGGTTTTAAATAATAAAATACAAATACATAATTATGTATTATTTAAGGGTTTTATATTAATTATTAAGTAGGTATTTAATAAAAAAATTCAAAAGCTAGTGCAAATATAACTTTTCTTGATAAACTATCTTAATAATGGTGACCCGTTCTGCTGTTTGCAATGATGACAAGTGAATGTAAATAGCTCAGAACGATGCTTTGAATCATTTGTGCAGAAGAGCTGATATGCTGGTGGCCGAACTATTTGAATGGGGGGGCGAAGGCGAAGTTCACTTTGGGCACCAAAACCATCGCTACGCCAGTTGTTTCAAACAAATGCTAAAAATTCTGATGAATATTTTTCTTCACACGGTCTTCACTGGGGGTGAGAATCGTTCCATTAGTGTTTAATTTAAGTATGCTTAGCTCTGCGCAGGGTAACAAAACATTATAAGAATGTCTAGTTTGGGTGGTAAGGTAATCATCAGATAGCCTGTCTCTGGCAATTAACAAATCATGCCTAACAGATGTTAAAGAAAGTGTTATTTCATAAAAAAAGACCACCAGCATAATTTGAATGTAGGGCCTGACCCATGATGGGCGGGTACAAACAGTATTGATGGTATATTAACCAGTGACTCACTAACTGTTACATGAGAATTGTATCTGATTGCTTTGATGATTTGCAATCGATTCGACAGGCAACTATCGGTACTAGACAACAATTATATTTTAGTTACCAATCATTGGTACAAATAGATACAAATTCCAAATAACTGTACTGAAAATAACAGATTAAAATAATGGTTTGACCATCACTAACAAACAGTGTCAGTTCTCTATCTTGAGGGCGGCTGATATTGAAACTCACCAACCAATCTGGCAAGCGTGATGTTTTAATGCCAAATCCCGTCCAAATGAATACTGCCAGTGAAGATGAATGAAGTAGAGACGATGACCCTAACAAAGAAATATGTAGAAAAGCTCAAATGTAAACAACGATCCATGGAGAGATCTATGCATGGTAATAGCCTGAGATACAATAAGAAGTTATGAAATTAGGCGCAGAACTAGAGTAGTGGATATCATGGATTGTGTAGCAAAGCCAAATTGGCAATGGGCAGGGCATGTTGCAAGGTAGCATGCCGCAAGATGTCCTCCCAGAGTTCTGAAGTGGAGACCTTGGGAAAATAAAAGAGGCATTGGAAGACCTCAAAAGAGATGGGCCGACGACATAGTCGCTGTGGGGGGAAGAAATGGCCACAAGAAGCCAACAGTAGGGAAGGGACGGAAGGATTTTTCTGTATCCACGTCGACGTGGGGACACAAATATTAATTAAGAACTATATTGCTATTTATTTTATTATTATTATCATTTATACGCAATTTCTTCTGTAATAATTTATTTATAATATCATTATACTTCAGACCTAACACAAACTGCTGCAAAATAGTCTCATTGTGTCATGCAATGATTTTTTTAACTTAGCAATGGGCGTACCATATAAACTTGGCTGACTAGGAAATGCTCCATGCTGAGGCAACCATATATAATAACTGTTGACTGTCATTAATGGCATCTTGGTACTCGATGACGTAATTTTGTCTACTTTTCACAACTCTATTAACCGTTTAAGTGCTAAGCAGCGCTATCGCGCTTCTTCTGCATCCTCTCTAAAATTGAGTGAAGCGTGACGGCGCTGCTCACGTCAGTGTGTCTTCGCGCGCGAGTTAGATAGGTAAAAAATATAAACTTGCTGAGTGTCCGCGAAGTTTATATTTTATCAAATTCATAGTTTGTGTGCAGCTATGATTTTTTCCTATTGTACCAATAGAAATTAAAGAAAATGGCTCAGCACTAAAACGTTAAGTGCCAGGGTAGAATGAGATGGCAAGCTGGAATGGGCGGTATTTGAATTTCTCGGGTTGAACAACTTAACCCATCACACATCATATTTGAGGACTTGGAAGTGGAAGTCTCCATGTACACTGTTATTATTAAGAAATAATTAAGTGGTGTGGGCGTTTTCTGAATCAGACAGCCGTGGCACCAGGTACAACAAATGAAGAACAGTGTGTCGACTCCAAGGGTTCTAAAATATATAGAAGAGCGAAAATTTTCCATTGATCGCAGAATTCGGAATTACGAAATCACCGCAGATTGAAAAACTTTTAGAGGATCTTAAAATGGCGCCTTGAGATCATCAAGTCCATGACTTCGAATAAGTTCCAACCATCTGATTAGTGTTTCCACCGAACTCAGACCACGTTGAATCTTAAGTACAGTTGCCGGCAAACTTCTTGAAATTACTTGGCGTAGTGGGGGAATGCGCAGAAGGCAAAATTTGGGTCTCTTTGGTGGAATGGTACATGCGCAAACTTCCCCCCACTACGCCGTAAATTTCAAGATGTTTGCCGGCTACTGTATACTGTTAATTAAAGATCTCATATACACCTAACCTACAATATGTATATACGTAAACGTCAGAAATAGCACGCACCGGCATTTTTCTGGTGTTTTCAAATTGTGAACTTTTTTTTTTCAATATTTACGTTGCGTATAATTTCGGGGTTCTAACCATTAACTGATTCTAACAATAATCACAAATTAAATACGACCATCCCAGACGCCTGACTTGAATTCGAGAATTAAAGCTTAATTTAATTTTAATTGATGTGTTTAACGCCGACTGTCCATAAATACGAATCTATTCAACGAGATCGTGTAGATGTAGAATTAGCAGTTGCACAGTAATATAAAGGGAAAAGATCTAATTACAACCTAAACTAAAGATCAGAACTTACCGAAATATTTAACAGAATGAAGATGAGCTTGATGCGCCACGTACGAGCGACGCGACAGGAAGCGGAATGAAAAATGATCTCAAAAATCGCTATTTCGTTTATTGAACACGCCCATAACGTGCGTTCCGAAAGTTCGTTCGATAACGCCTCAAGTATTGTCTGGCTGTTAACCCTGTGTTCACAAAGTCCGAGCGATTAATAGATTTTATGGTTTATAAAATATTTATTGTTCATAATAAAGTAGTGATAGTAAAACCTTTTTTTTAACCGGTTACACCTGGTACTGTTATTTGAAATTTGTATTTGATTTTTAGTTGACATATAGCAATTGATGATTGGTAGCTGAGATATAACTGGTGTCTAATACCGACGGATGCCCGTCGAATTGCGAAAAATCAGTAATCATTGACACAATCAGACACAAATCTCAAATAACGTTGAAGCGTTTAAAAAAGAGAATAAACAAAAGAAAATAAGCGACATGTTAAATTCTACTACATATGAATTTGTGACTTGTATTGTATTGTAGCACTTGTATTTATACGCTACCTTTATGTTTTGTTTTGGTAACAGAATTTGCATTGTTTATATACCTAGATACATCATATTTATTGCTTGTTATTCGTCTGTAGTTCTCAATCATACCCATGGGGAAATCCAAACCGCGGTCTTATCCAGGTGCGTATCGCCCGATCACGCTCCTTCCCGTTTTTGGGAAGGTGCTTGAAACAGTGGTACGCAATAGGCTTGAGAGAAATCTGAAAATCTTTTTTCCGGACACTGCCGGATTTTCAGCTTTCTGAAAATCCGGCAGTGTCCGGGGTATCTTTTTGACATTGTCAAAAGCTACCTCGGTGATCGCACCGTGGCCCTCAGTTATGGTGGGTGTCTCGCACTAGGCCCTTGGACATGGGTTGTCCACAGGGCTCGGTTCTCGGACCGACTCTGTGGAACATTTTATTTGATGACCTGCTGCTGTTGCCGTTGCCAGATGATTGGATAACTATTGCCTACGCAGATGATGCTCTACTACTCGGTTCTTGACAGACTCGCAGAGAATTAGAGGACAAGAGCAATATGCCGATTGGTGCAAAAGAAACAAGCTTGCTCTAGCGTCTTCGAAAACGGTTGCTTTGAAGATGAAAGATGGCCTGAGTCAGGTTAGGAATCCGATTGTGAAAATTTGAAATACAAATTTCAAGTTTTAAAGAAATTTCAAGTATCTGGGAGTGACCTTTGATATGTCGGGCTACTTCATAAATGAATTTATAAATGCGTCTATCTTTAAAAATACATATATGTATAAATAACTTTGTTACAATATATTTTTGGTACATCCTTTCTGCCTAGCGCTGCAGAGAATCGGCGGAATGTTATGTTGGTTAGTTACTGACTTCAGTAATAAAAAAAATCATTTCCTCTAGTTCGACCACCATTCGTCTGTGTCGAAATGTTGTTCGATAATGCTTGCTTTGGTATGTACAGACGAAATCTAAAAGGCAATGCTTTATTCTACATTTATTCTTATTGCCTCCAACAACAGTATCGTTATAAACGATGAGGCCGGTCGCACTTTGGATAAATTATTACGTACGTATTCGTACGATTATTTTCATACGTATTGAGCGCGCACATTGATTGCGTCTTGCGTTGGTCACGATCAGTTACTTTTCGCATTTCTGAAATAACGTTTGTGCCAAATGAATAATCTGTATATTCTGGAAAACTCTTCTTACTAGTAGGCTGCTACGGCGTCGTTGGCATCGTAGAACCAAATGGGTGAACGAAATAAAATATACTAGAAGGGATAAATTTGGTAAATTCCATCATATTATGGCAGACTTAAATAATGACAAATTTCACGACTATCTATCTAATAGATTGACAAATGCTGGGGAGAATCGAAGTGCAACGAGAGCTCAACATCGGAGAAATATTTAAAAAAAAAATTGTTCGAAGTACATAATTATATCTCACCATCATTAAACCAAATTATTTAACTTACAGGTATTTTTAGTTCTTTAAAGATTCTCCGCCATGATCTGCGCTGATGGTCACGCAGTTGAATCACTTTGGTCCCACATTTGTGGTCATGTATCAAATTGACAAATTTTTCAATATCCATCGTACGAAATCGCAAAAATTTTCAAACAAATTCGAATCGTGCCGGACGTAACATCTATACGTGCGTACACGCACTACTAAATCGTGTACAGTGTGCGATGTTAAATACTACTTCAAAGATCAGGAATGTACTTGCGTATTCGTACGTATACGTACTACTCAATTTCCTACGAAAACGCATCCAGTGTGCGGCCGACGTAAGGGAACGTGCATAAACCACGTGGTTCCATTTTGAACTCTTACGAACCCCTCCCATATAGTCCGAACGTGATTTTTGCCTCGACCCCCCTCCCCCCTCGAATGTAACGTAGTTTTTTCCAATTGATTCCAGAAGAATTTTTGTACTGTTTTCTCTTACCAAAACTGATTTTAAAATTATTTGGTTTAACATGACTAAGACTGATATTTGTTTAATAACATAGCGCTGTATAAAAATTTGTATAAAAACAAAAAATATATAAATAAAGAATTATTCTTAGCAGAAAACTTGATCACATTCATTATTGTTTAAATTGATAAAACAGAACAAATTATACCTGCCGCGTAAAAAAACTAAAAAGAGTCACACAATTTTTTTGCTGTATTCCTTTGTGCTGTGTAAAAGATTTCCTTACCTTATTGACATCATTTTAGATATTGGCTTTTGAAAACTCGCTGGAAGAACATTTCTGATAAGCCTCGTAAAGTTTATTCTACAGCCTCATACCACATCAAACCATACTTTGAACTTTTTTTCCACTCTACCAGAACAAGATAAAAATTATTCTTTCCCCGAACGATGTAGTGAAACGCGATTGATCCGAATCGAAAAAGTTTTATTTTAAATCATTAAAACTATGCCTTCACTTGTGGTAAAAGTTCCATGTGCAAGCGAACTTGAGTATAGTTATCGGGTACCTAATGTTTTTAATTCATTGATACTGGGCTGGCGTGGCACCTCAGCTAGTCTTACAAGTCACTTGTGCGGGCTGCCGTGGCATGTCGGCTAATCCTACAAATCACATGTGCGCACGTCAGTGTGAATATATAGCGTAACTAAAATACAAAAGTATTAATCAGACTATGGAAATAAATATCCGTATACCGTCTTGTATTCTGTACGGTTTTAATTTTGCCAAATAAAATAAATTAAATTTTATGTAGTTCGGTTCCGACCCCCCCCCCCCTCTCACGCGGCCCAGCATAGGTACCACACAGCATACAGCCTAATCCCACTGATCAGTTTATGAATGCTCCTTAATTAATAGATCGCATCTCGAGATAATTATGGAGTCATGGGTATCAAAATTGTACATACATGGATAAATTGCATACATACATCGATAAATTGACTACTGAACGATCCCCGTGACAACTTGCATATTGCCGCCATGCCGACCGGTTTGTCAGAGGAGAGAAGCCGGTCGTCGACCTTGAAAGTAGTTAGAATTTTTCCCACTAGAGACATTGTTATTCTTCATTGTATTTATATTTTTTGATGACGAGATACGAATACGAGATATATGGATTTTAACCTTGAAACGGAGCGCAGCTTCATAACCTAGACGCGGTTCCCCGTCTTTAGATTGCTCAAAACATTTCTCCTGGCATCAGACGACCACTAACATATACAAGTATCCGGTAGATTTTAACAAGTTGAAATTGATTCCGTAGGTGGTCATAATGGTAAATGGTGGCATTTCAAGGGACACCAAATAATTTTTACTATATTGTGCATCTCAAATTAATTGTAAGTTCAGGTAAAATGATATTGAATAATATAGGTATGAACTCATTTGTTTCCAAACTAAGGTATGTAAATTTTAATTGACAAGAAGTTTTTTATTGAACGATAAGTACCTAAACTTTTTCGTGTTGTACGTATTCTACATTTTTGTGAATTGTAATTATCTTTTAACTATAAATTGAATAAAAGATTATCAAAAAAAAAGGTTTTGTACACTGAACCTTTGTACATACCTACATATCGTTTATTAAATTAATATCTCAGTAAAATAAAAAAACACGTTCATTAAAAAAATGACTAAAAGGAGAAAATATATTTTTTTATCAGCCACTAAGAGCGGTCACAGAATACGCATATTATGTCAATAAAATCAAAAGCACGGGACGGATATTGGCGTTTTTAATCATCTTTTATAATTATCGTTCCTCTAATTTTATTTCATGTTATAAATTCATTACAAATTGTAAATATAAATGTGGTTAAATGTATAAAAATGTTGAAAATTAATTGAAATTACTTGGTACCTATCGGTTCTTCGTTACTTGGTGGATGCATCATTGACAACAATATAGATTCAGTGTTTATATCATATTGTATTATGAAATTGTGTTGCTTTCACCCGGTCTACCTATACCAATGTAATCCTATCGCTTTTTATTTACCATGTTTATATTAGTTTCACCTGTTTGTCTGGACAGAATCTTACAATCGATATTTCACCCACTTCCCAACATCCAATTAAGCTTTTGCGCACAGACGTATTCTCGATGACAATACACGAATCAATCCGATTCACTAATTAATCAATGAATCCATCAAAATTAATTAATCAAAGTTTTATTAATTTTAGAAGTTAATGGGAAATTAGTAAATAAGACAAAAATGTAATTTCTTCAGGGAATTCTTCAAAGTCTAATCGCAGCCTCCGGGAATCCGTCGCTCGATCGGTCGTCCACGCGCTCCGTCGGACATACCACGTATCGCGCCGGTGCGGCATTCTATCCTCTCTATCAGGATCGCAGCGCCGGCTAGCTGCCCGCACCGACTATCCGCACGGAGGCGTGGTGGGATGCGGATGCTTCCCCACTGTCGTATGCCCCTGCATGTTGCCATACCTACAGTGTCTGTCCATACAAAGGACGGCGGCCCAACAAAGGGCCACCTCGGACGACTTCAGATGGGTCATCATCATCATCATCATCATCACGTCGTCTCATGATGTTGCCATCATAATTTTCTACCTGTCCGATACATATATATATATATATATATAGATATATATATATATATATATATAATATATATATATATATATATATATATATATATATTAGGTCCTTACATATGAAATTGACGTTTTACCGTACTGGCAAATTTGATCTCAAATATCTTCTCTTTGGTTAGGAATTCCAAATCCAAATTTTACAGCTATTTACTCATGTATTTGTGTTTTGAAAATTATAATTCATTTGTTTTTTCCTCAATTGTTTTTTTCTTTGCGTCACTCAGTTTACAAAATGAAAAACTTGAAATATCGCGTTATTTACGAGTACGAGTTCCACCGTGGCACCAGTGCTGCAGAAACGGCTCGAAGGATTAATGATGTGTATGGCGACGGTGCCGCAAAAGAAAACACAGTGCGTTTTTGGTTCCAACGTTTTCGTTCTGGAAATTTCGACCTGCAGAACAAGCCCCGTGGACGGCCGGAGACCAAAGTTGATAATGAAGAATTGAAGGCTATTGTGGAAGCGGATCCATCGCAAACCACATCCGAGTTAGCTGCAGGCTGCGGTGTTAGTGATAAAACTGTTTTAATCCACTTGAAGCAAATTGGTAAGGTGAAAAAGCTTGAAAGGTGGGTACCTCACGAATTGAGTGAAGCAAATCAACAAACGCGCGTTGACTGCTGCGTTGCATTACTCAACCGGCACAATAATGAAGGGATTTTAAATCGAATCATTACCTGTGATGAAAAGTGGATCCTGTACGATAATCGGAAGCGCTCATCGCAATGGCTGAACCCTGCCGAACCAGCCAAACCATGCCCCAAGCGAAAATTGACTCCAAAAAAGTTACTTGTGAGCGTTTGGTGGACTAGTGCTGGTGTCGTTCACTACAGCTTTCTTAAATCTGGCCAGACGATTACGGCAGATGTCTATTGTCAGCAACTGCAAACCATGATGGAAAAGCTAGCTGCTAAACAACCGAGGCTGGTTAATCGCTCTAGGCCACTGCTGCTTCATGATAACGCTAGACCACACACTGCACAACAGACGGCTACCAAATTAGAGGAGCTTCAATTGGAATGTCTAAGACATCCACCGTACTCTCCGGACCTTGCCCCAACAGATTACCATTTTTTTCGAAATTTGGATAACTTCTTGCAAAGGAAAAAATTCAACTCCGATGGGGCAGTCCAAACCGCCTTCAAAGATTTTATTGATTCCCTTCCGAATGGTTTTTTTAGTAAAGGGATCGATGAACTACCTATGAGATGGCAAAAGTGCATAGATAGCAATGGTACATACTTTGATTAAATAAATATATTATAATAAAAAAAAATCGACTTTATGTTCCTCCCATACTAAACGTGAATTTCATATGTAAGGACCTAATATATATATAATGAAAAATTAATTTTTCAATTTTATTATTTGATATTTGTGTGTTTCTCTTAATTTCATTTATTTATTTCTTAATAAATATTACGGGACTCGCTTCCATAAATAAATGAAAAATATAGATAACATATATATACTTTATTTGCAGTTTAGCAAAGAATACTTCCATTATTCGGAAATCGACTAGCGGGAAGACGTCAAAGCTTCGTTTGATATTCTCGTAACAATCGATTACTCTCCGCATAAAAAAAATGGAATAATATAAATAAATGAATCAATAATTCAAAGAGAAACATATAACTATCAAATATTGACGACTTTTTAAGTAGCTGGGATAGTGAAATTGGTATCACGTTGTCCGCGTAAGACAAAGGTCCGTGGTTTGAATCCAGGTTCCAGCATTTAATTTTTCAATTTTATTATTTGATATTTGTGTTTCTCTTAATTTCATTTATTTATTTCTTAATAAATATTACGGGACTCGCTTCCATAAATAAATGAAAAATATAAATAAAATATATATATATGTATATATATAATGATATGTCGTTTATCAAGCTCCCCAAATTTCCTTTGCCCCGGGCCCCCATAACTTTTTTGGCCGCCCTGATTACCTGTTTTTATTTTTAAAATAATTAATATTTAACGTTTTATTATATGCGTACTAATAAAATAAATAAAGACATGATTGCAAGGTTTAACAAAAATATTTAAAGAAGAATACACACAAGCTCAAATGATTTATCAAATATGTAGGTAGGTCAAAACAAAACTTACCATTCAAAAAGTGAAATTGAAGGACCAACAAAAGCGTCAACGAAATAAGAATTCCACTATTCGTCGAATGCATTTTGGTCAATATATTATTTAACTATTTTATTTTGATTTATTTATTTATGTTTATTTAAAAACACGCTTAAGTAATCTCAAAATACTCATTGAAGTATAACGAGAACGTTTGATGAAATGAAGATATTATTTTGTCCCAAACACTGAAAAATGGTGGTATTATTTTGAAACACTGAACTCCAGAAGATTTTTACCACACTGCCAATGAGTTAGCTTTGTAAATTTTTGTTTTTAATTCATTTTTTTAATCCGACTATTGAAAACATTAAAAAGTGTTATTTTTTGTAACTGACGCAACTTTGATTTCTGCGCTTCGATTGAATCTGCGCAATCCATTAGGTGCATTTGATTTTGAATTCATATTTCCGTTGCGGAATGCATAAATGGGAAACCGTGTTAGCAGTTTAATTTATTAATTAAATTTTAGTATTTTCATAGAAGAAAATGATTTTGTATTGATGTGAGATTGGGATTTACACTAACACCTTGAATTTGGGCTCCTATGTAGATGCAAACACGAAAAATATAACAATTGAATAAGTATTCAATTGAAGCGGAAGATATTTCAAAATAAAACAAAAATTTAAGGAATTATCTATATTATAATTGTGTAAAATGAAATTATTATATATAGATAGCCGCCTTTAAGACCTATCAGACCTACTGCGCAGTAGCTATCACTTGTTGCGAAGCGACTACCATAGCCGACAGCGTGGCCTTGCAGCAAGCAGACACCGCGCAGTGGCCACTATTGGCTGCGAGTCGCCCACCACAGCCGCCATTGGCATTTGCCACCAGCGACAGACGATTGTAGACCCCAATGGCCGCGCAGCGGCCACTACCATCTGCGAAGCGGCTACCAAAGTCAATCACACTGTCAAGCAGCGAGAAAACAGCAACGGCCGCGTAGCGGACCAGACAGCCGGCCGTAGGGCCTAGCAGCAAGCAAACGACAATAACCGATTATTTAACTGCTAGTTTTTTATTATTGTTAAAACGCAGTACATGTCCCTCAAATATATCATACCACCCTTGAATTAAAATATTTTTTTTCTACAGATTTCTGCCTCGTTGGTATCTTCTACAAAGATACTAAATAAACCAAACTCTTTTTTACACGGTAGATATGATGATAGATAGGTATATAAGATAGACAAGTAGATACGTTCCAACGAAAACTATGTAAATAAGATATACGTGGAGTGTAAAAGCAGACAGCAATATACAAAAAAAAATTGCATACAATCATCGAGGATTATTAATTTAGAATGTAGGTACCTATTGAATTTGTGATTTTACAGGAAATTATATAAATATAAATTATATAAAAATAAATTATATGAATATAAAGTCTATAATATTTTAGGAAACATGATTTTGGAAGGGTGAGATACATAAAATCCATAATTTAGTACATTCTAAATTAATACTCTTTGGTGACTGCATTCAAAACATATTTTTATTTTTTTGGATATCGCTGTCTTTGCTTTTACACATCCCAATTACAATAATTTTGCTGTCTGTCCGTCCCTCCGTCCGTCTGTCTGTCTGTCCCCGTAACTTCGTGTACAGTTGCCGGCAAACTTCTTGAAATTCCTTGGCGTAGTGGGGGAATGCGCAGAAGGCAAAATTTGGGTCTCTTTGGTGGAATGGTACATGCGCAAACTTCCCCCCACTACGCCGTAAAATTTCAAGATGTTTGCCGGCTACTGTAACATCCGTAACTTTTTTATAGTACGTAATTCTTTTTTTCCTTTTTTTTCATCCGTCCTGTCTGTCTGTCCCTACAACTTCGTGTACCGTCCGTAACTTCTTTATAGTATTTATTTTTTACTGACATTTTTAAACTGACATTTCTGGTGAGTTTTTAAGCAGTCTGTTATTTTTATTTGTTAGTGTCTTATTAAAATTAGTGGGTGAATTATATATATTTTTTAAATTTGAGATATGTTCAGGTTAGGGATATTGCACTGTAAGAATGTGGCGAAAGTAATGTAAAAAAATTACCTATAAAATAGATAGATCAAACGGCATTTAACTTTTCTGATTTTTTTATATCATAATATTATGTACTGTATTATGTATTATACATAATATTATGTAGGTACAGAGCAGCCGCGCTCGTGTCTAAAGCCATGTATTCATTAGGGGACAAATTGTCCCTCAACAGCACGCGCGGCATAGAGTCTACGTGACGTTGCAACGTCGTGCACTGTTCCGCGACCTCGCGCACAACATAGCGCGGTATTTCTACGTGCCGTGGCAACGTTGCCATGCGCACGGTACCCGAGCGTACTCACTGCAACATTCCGCGGAGCGTCAGTACCACGTGGTATGTTTACAAGTGAATACGCATGCGCTGCATCTGTCAAGATGACAGTGTGGGGAAATGAAATTGTTCTTGAACTCATCGAGCTGTATCGATCGAAGATCGCATAGAATGTCCGTCCTTCTTTTTCTTTGCAGTAAAGAATTTCGCATTCTCCTCTTTTTTCTCCTCTTACGTTTCGATAAACTCATTAATATAAACAGATACGCAGTTGACATCATAACCTCCTAGGGCCACATTTCCGTGACGTGGAAAACAATAATTATTTGCAAAAAGGACCTTGTTTTTAATAATATTCAATTTACTACAGTAAAACCTCGTTAATTTGAAATTGCGACCCAAAAAAACATTTCGAATTGCGCGGAACCCCGTTTTCGCCAAATGAGATACCGCAGCTGTCATCCATAACCTCATTTCCGCGACAAGATATGCGAGTCCCGGTGTGTACACGTCAAATGATCGCGTCATTGTCCCCGAAACATGAGCGTAGATGTTGATGCGACATGTCGAGCGGAATGTTTCGCGATTTGTCCCCTAGTGAATACATGGCTTAAAAATCACGCGTACCGCTGGTTTAAAACGACCCACGGATAATGTGGTGACCTGAACAGATAAACTTTTGATTTGCGTTATATTCAGAAAATTGAGTAACACGTATACACTTGTATAAACTTGAATAACAAGTATAAGCTCGTCCAAACCGCTGTAAGCAGCTATTTTTTCAGAAACGAGATATTTTCTCAGAAACGAATAAAGGGTTTCTGAGAAAATATCTTATAGACCGGGAGCTGGGTGGACTTGAGTATGCAAAATACGAGGACCGCATTCTGACAATTGATTCAAATTCAAGTTCAGAAAAGTCTATAGATTAATAATATGAATGTTGCCCAGGTGGTCCAATTTTTTTTATACTCCCTCCCTCTACGCAGCAAGTAAATCGATTGAGTACACGCTATTGAGCTATTTTAATGATTATATTAGTGTCATTAGTTAGATTTTCTTAATGAGTAAAGGTAATAATAGGTTGTCAAATAAAATTAAAATAGATATATTATGTTATATATTATTAACAAAAAAATTATAAATTGTTCTTAAAAAATTATTTAATAAGAAAAAGAAAATTTAAAGATACATACATGAAAAATGCAAATAATCAATTATTAATATTTTTACAATTATTGTTTATACACTTGCACGGTGAAATACAAGTTAATTTAGATTTTTTACAATTACAGTACGGCCACTCTATGATGGCATTTTTGACGTTTAGACTTGCATGAAGTTTCGTAATTAATGACAGCTAAACATTGGAGGACAAATGCTATACTTTATTGCGCGAACGCCAGAGTAGTGATGTCCATCAACATTAAATATGGAATGAACGAAATGATTCAAAATGTTATAGGATATTGATTGCCTGTATAATATGCGTAGAATACGCAGAATAAGTATCCAAAATAACACAACAAATTTGACAGATGGATTGTGCCCTCTAAATATGATCTTTTTCTATGGCTTTATTAGAGGGCAAAGAAAACGGCTACAAAACAATAATAGACGGATCAGACCGGGTGATGTTTTTTTGTCTCTTTTTCTCTCATGTGTCGCCATATTGTTTGAACTGAGTAAGCTCTATTTTACCACGTATAAAGGTTTGGTAAAATGCTTTATTATCCCTCTTTATATTGTAGATACTCTAAGATTTTGACAGTTTTGTTTTAACGTTGTTACAGAACGAACGAATGTGTGCACGCTGTGATTACGATATTGTTTTTTACCTGGCTTTAGATTTCGGACATTGATGCTTTTATATTTTGACCCCTGCTTGTTAATTTGGACTTTGTGAAATGTGTTTTATCATTCTTCTATAACTTTTTTTATGTACAAAGACTTTCTCAACTCACACCGTGCGACGAATTTTTTTTTCGACTGAATTTTTTCGTTAATGATTTTAAGTGTCTCACAACACTATTACGATCTGTCAAAAATGCCATCTTACGATGGCTCGAGTATACAAGCCCTCGTTCGACAATCCGCTGCGCATTCACAGGGCTGAATCAAGGACTCTGGCTATGGTCGCTTTGTCATTTGTCGTGGGTATAGGTTGCTATTTCTCTCTTCATATCCAAATAAATTATAATCAATTTTCTGAAGCTGAGTTTGATCGTCATTTATCCATAAATACGTTTGTAACGTAGCTCTTAACAAATATAAATGCAAAGCATCAGATGTGCACGTGATTTTCATTAAATTTAAATCAAATCCAATTTTTTGTGAAATCATTTTGAATTGGAGCTCATCAGCAGTTAATTGTTATTTTGAAAAGAGATACCTAGGTGGAAACAGTTTCTAACTCTTTCAATTGTTCAAGATTTAAATATAAATTATCCAAAGATGCTTGAGCTTTTTGTATGAAATCCAACGATGCAGCATTTAAACAATTTTTTTGTGCATAATCTACTAGTTGTACCTACTTATCGCTATTGTAATGCTGGTGAAATGCGACAAATATTTTCGCCAAGGGATTGAACAGCCAAATGGCACTTACAGAACGGAATGTTGGTAAAATACAACAAATATTTTAGCAGTCAAATGACATCCTAAAAATGTTTCTTCTTATAAGAACCGTGGAACCATAGACCAAGACAACCTAGGCTTGCTAGTTTATTCCAGAAATAAATACCCAGAATGAAAACATCTGTATCAGAGCTTACATAATATAATAGCTCAGAGAATTATAATATGGGCACATTGAACTCTTACTGCAGAAAGATAATTAAGAAGATAAGTGGTTCGAATTTAATTCAAGACCTACCTCAGAAAATGAAGAACCCTGTAATTTGAAAAATTTTGATGGATCGTCAAATCCTCCACAAATATATACATTTCACAGTCTTCCTTTAATCATGCTTACTTTAGGGGTAGAATTTGTAATTTGATTTCTGTAGGTACTCGAGAGCAAATGTTTAGAATTTGTTGAAATTATTATGGCTTGAAATTATGATATTTTTAATGATTTGACCTTTACTCCGTAAAGTTGATTGCAGAAATTTTATCGAAATATTATCATATCTATCAAATACAATATCTACTCTTTTTATATTTGGTTGCAAGAAAAGATTCATGATTCGGTAATGCGGGACCAGGAGATTTGCGATGTGCGCGCATCCATTGAAATTAGTGTTCCAGTAATGTGAATTTTGTATTGTCGACCATCTTGAATCGAGTACCTACAATCATAAAGATGCTCAATTCAAAAGCTGACGAATGATTGGTTATTGAATTGAAAATTGGAACTGTTTACTGAAATACGATTTTAGGTTTAGGTGTGTAATCGAAATGCCAAAGAAGGACTTCGCGTATAGATTTTTGTATGTGATTGCTGATGTTTTTGTTTATCACCGCCAAAAACGATAAAAAGTGATATTCGAGTAATTATTTATTGTAAAAACGACGTAATTGTCAGATATTCGTTTTCATGACAAAAAAAAACATTCATTCATTCGACATTCAATACGGCTGTCAAAGTTGTATGATTTAGAAACTTTTGAATACGGAACCGTTTTAGGACGAAAATCAATAAAACATGCAAGTGGGTAGGCACTTGGACTTTTTTTGAAAATGCACACATGTTCATCGCATCTTATACCTGTGATGCTGCGGCGACAAATGTCGTCAAATCGTCGTGAGACGTCGATTCGAAGACATTTATCTCTTATTTTACCTATCACAAACCAATAGTTACATTTGTACCACTTCAAAATTGTGGAAAATTTGAATACTGCGTACTCTTAGGAACCGCGCGCTCTTTAGGCACCTTACCCTAAAATACACACAATTATGTGTATCATAATTTTGGCTCTTAGGGTTCTACATAATTCTCTATATAATAAGAATGTTCCCTTGACACATATATGTATTGAATGTCAGTACACTTTCTATTATTCTTAGGCTAATTTTTTTTCTCATCCGGGAATCAAACCCCCGGTATGAAAAGTTCTGTCCTCTGGACTAAGAGGGTGGCCCCAAAAGACAAAGATAAAAATGAATGTGTATAATAATATTACTATATTTAATCATGGCCCATCAAAAGATTAAGTCACTGATTTTTATGAACCAGATTTTTCTATATTTCTACATACAAAAATAATATTTGTGAATGAAAATGATTTCATTCTTTGGAAGTTCTACAATTTGGATCGTAGCTGTTCAATGCGGGTGATGGCAGATTTCTGTAAATCGGCAAGTTTCATGGCTAGTTCCATGTTCCCCTGCACTTTGACTTTTTCTTGGAAAAATGCCTTTTGGGGGTTGAGTTTTCCAGATATGAGTTCTGTAGTATCATCATCATTTACAATGAAGGTAACCTCAGGTTTGTCTTTTCCATCAAAGGTGACACTACCTTTACCAACCTTGGCATTGATGACCCAGTAGCCCTCTGCGCCTCCGGGGCCATTTTTAATCTTTAGCCCATAAATACCCCTGACCTTTTCAATCAGATTATCCTTGTCATCGGCCATGGCTTCACTGAGCAATGTCAGATACTTGTGGGCCTTGAAACCTTCGGGACCGACGGTGGACAAGCGTGACATGACAGGAGAGGAGAAGCCCTTCTTGTAC
The DNA here is from genome assembly GCA_016648135.1 of Agrypnia vestita. Classification (NCBI taxonomy): domain Eukaryota; kingdom Metazoa; phylum Arthropoda; class Insecta; order Trichoptera; family Phryganeidae; genus Agrypnia; species Agrypnia vestita. The sequence continues at coordinate 52,167 of JADDOH010006540.1, read as the reverse complement.
AGAGCTACCACAACTGCGCCTCCTAGCCCCAGGTTGTGCTGCAAGGCTAAACGCGCCCCCGGAACCTGAAAAAGGTTAGACGTACATTACCGATACATAGTAAGGAATCATATTTCAGGTTTGCACTATAGTGTCAAAAATATAAGTTTTTTCAATAAGATATGCAATCAACCTCATTATCGTACAACTGTAACTTAATAAATTGTGCTGATGAGCTTATAAATTTGCGTAACATTCAAATTGCTTCCCTTTGCATGCAAACGCAAATATTTATTGGTACTTATAACAACATACTAAAATATCTTCTCAGGACTTCAGACCGAAAACACTGTAGATTAAATTTATTTATGTTAATGCATGCTATTTTAAATGAAAATTTTAATCTAATATACATACTCACAATAAAGACTGAACAAACATTTTTGAATTTCAATAACATCCAGATCTATAAGAAATTAAAAAAATAATGAAGTTTTGTATTTTATTTAAACAGTAGCTAGGTACATACATAAATTATTACTTCTAACTTATAATTAAAATTTTCTTCCATTTAAATTATCAGTAAATAGTAAATATACACATATATTGTGTAGAACTTTATTAATATTTACAACTAAGTACATATTTACACAACACTGTTTGGTAAACATCCACTTCAAAGGAGCTTTACATATTAGTGCATAAAGTGAGAATCCTTTCCAAGGATTTGTCAAAACACTATGTTCATTGCGTAAGCAATATTGGCTTAGTTTAAAAATAAGAAGAAAAAAATTTTTGTACACATAATATTTACATATTTTTTAAAAGACCAATGGGACCAAAGACCAAAGACCAAAAAGACCAAGAAATGCTTGTCATTCAGATAGAGTTTTCCAAAAATCAATTCTATAACTTTCAATACCGATTCCTTGGCTATTATTACAATTATAAAAAAAATGTTAAAGAAAATAAAGTTAACTGTGAACAACACTGATATTGCCAATAAAATTTTCTATTGAAAATTTGAATTAAATATTTGTTAATGAGCTCAAATGTGCATTCAGCATGATCTGGCATAATTTTATTCACAAAAATTTTTTTGATGGTAGTATTTTAATTGTAATATTTTGCATAATCAGCATATTTTCCATAATAGAGTGACAATGCACATTTCTTCCCTGTATTCTTCAAATTTTAAATTTATTTTTAAAACAAAAAATTCAACGAACTAATCCTTCCAAATATTGAGTATTACATAAATAGGTTAAAAAGTGAGATAATGCCAAAAGCATTATCAATTTTTTGCCGTAAAATTCTTAATGAGACAGTAAAAAAATATGTTAAATGCAATTTGGTGCATCGAAAACTTGAATGGTTATCACAAACCTGGCGAGCGCCGGCCTCCCCTCTTAGTTGCCAAACCAGCTCGGAGCACTGCGCCAAGCCTGTAGCTCCCAATGGGTGTCCTTTGGAGATCAGACCTCCGCTGGGATTTACTACGTATTTTCCTCCATAGGTATTGTCCCCTGCATCGATGAATTGTCCTGCTTGACCCATAGGACACAAGCCGAGAGATTCGTAGATTATCAATTCACTAGCGGAGAAGCAGTCATGCAGCTCTACTACATTAACCTGTTCAGGTGTGGTGCCTGTCTTCTCAAACAGTTTCTTGGCCGCCAAAGCCGTCATGTCGAAACCTATAATTTTGATCATACCTTCAGAAAAGGACGATGGAGGATCAGTAGCCATTTCCATCCCAAGAATCTCAACTGCTCCGGACATAAGGTTATTTTTCCGTACAAAGTCTTCACTGGCCAGAACAGCGGCTGCAGCCCCGTCACTTGTAGGGCAACATTGCAATTTGGTCAGAGGACCGAATACCTTTGGGGAATCCAACACTTGTTGCAGGGTGTATTCGTCTCTGAATTGTGAGTACGGATTGTTAACAGAATGTTTGTGATTTTTCTGAGCTATTTTTGCAAAGTGAATGGGTTTTGTTCCATACTTTTTCATGTGCTCAATGCCAGCATTGCCAAAAAATTGGGCAGCAATAGGAGAACCGTCCAACCCAGCCAGATCTACCATCCTCTCAACATGTTTATCCAGAGGGTTAGTGCGGTCGTTAAACTTTAAACTGAGAGAACCACTCTCCATTTTTTCAAAGCCCAGGGCTAACACACAATCGTTGCCAGCTTCTATAAATTGTTTGGCCAAAAATAAAGCGGAAGACCCCGTTGCACAGTTGTTATTCACATTGTAAATGGGTATACCTGTCATCCCCACTTCATACAGGGACCTCTGTCCGCAAGTAGAATCTCCATAGACATAGCCGACAGAGGCTTGCTGAACTGCAATGTAAGGAATGTTGGCATCACTCAATGCCTTTGATACGGCCTCTTTACACATGGCAGGATAATCGAAATCATCTCTTTCACCTGGTTTCTCAAATTTAGTCATTCCGACACCGATAACATAAACTTTCCTAGGCGTCATTGCGGAATGGATTATTTTTAAGAGAATAAGAATTTCACAATTGATGCCTAGTACTTTTATTTTACAGGTGACAAACGACACGACCACAACCTAACGTCAAACTGAACTGTCAAGAGTAATGCAAGTAGAAAAACTGTGCAAGTCGAAACCAGTAAATCGCTGGACTTTACCCCAATTCAACCACTATGACAAAGACATGATAAGTGAGATTAACAACGACGCTTAACCTGAATTGATTATTGCTCGGTAATAGTACAGTATTAACATCTTGTCAGTTCATAAAACAAACTAATATAATAATAATAATAATATAAACTAATATAAAAATGAAATCCACGACAACCAGCCCCTCGTGTCAATAAAAAAAATCGACAAATAGAGCCTCTACACTACCTATGACAATCAGCTGTTCTGATCAATACAGTAGAACCATATTTATCTGAGTCCTGATTATCCACGTTTCCGTATTATCCAAAACAAATGTATTTTTAAAATTCTCTACAATTACAATTTAATATGAAGCAAAGGGATTCAGGGAGTCAGGGTTGGTTTGATATTTTGGAAAAGCTTACAGAGATGATCACAAGAAGAAGTGTTCTAGAGGAAAACGAAATGGACACTGAAAACATCTGGTCCCAACAAGACGGTGCCACTAAACACACAGCGAGAATCTCAATGGATCCGTTCAACTTTTCCCGGACAGTTTGTCTCTCGAAATGGTGACGTTCCATGGCCACCCCGCTCGCCCAATCTCACGCTCTGCGACTTCTTCCTTTGGAAGTATCTGAAGTCAAAAGTTTATGTCAACAGGCCACGAACCCTTCCCGATTTAAAGGACGCAATTAGAAGTGAAATTGCATCAATTCCAGTGGAAACGTTATAGAAAGTATTGAAAAACTTTGGCGAACGCTTCCAAGAATACATATCCATGCATGGATGCCATCTATCGGACATTCTGTTACACACATATTTTTTATAATATCCAATAAAAATTCCTTAAATTTGCAACAACTTGTTATTTATTTCATTCCTCTACCTCAAAAATTAAAATTGTGGCGTCAATTTTAAATGTGGTCTTTCAATCTCTGCCACCCTGTAGTTTAATCTATGACAACTTCCATAAAGCAAAGCAACATCCCAATGTTATCCTTCTATTAATTTTTATTGGATTTCATTGTTATTTGTAACATTTATTTCCAGATATTTAAACAAATTCGAAAGCTTGATCTCTTACGAAGAATAATGATAACTATTGGCAATTGTGGTACTTTTATCCATACAGAGATTATAAAGGCGATCCAGCATAAGGAACTTACTACATTCCATTCACTTTTCCTATCTTGGGCTTCGCTCTCCACGTCAGCCCAATTTAGTTGCAACCTCGTTTCGCAGCAGTCCTCCAACTGTTTCGCCAGCTCCTTTTAGGACGGCCCTTTGGTCTTCTGCCTTCTGGTCATGCCTAGAATATCCGCTTTGGCAGTCTATCTGCTGGCATCCGCTAGATATGTCCCAGCCACCATAACTGTAATTTTTTGATAAACATCAATAAGGTTCTATTACTTACTATGAGACTTTCTCTAATTTGAGTATTTCTGATTCTATCCCTTCTGGTAACTCTTGCTATTCCTCGTAGAAATCCCATCTCTGCTCTGCAGGGCCTGTAGCCTTGAGCGGCTTATTTCAGTCAAGATTCAGTGCTCGTGGCCATACACTAGGGTCGGCCTAAAAACTGATTTGAATACTGCCAACTTTGCTCGCTGGCTGAGCTCCACTTTTCTAAGTACGAAATAATACAGAGATTGAGCTACCTGGCTTGCGGCTCCTATCCTCCTATCCAATTCACCGTCTTGCTTTCCATCCTGAGATGTTATTACACCGAGACATTTGAAACTGTTCACCTGTATTAGATGTCTATTCTGGCATGTTATGTTACATTATTCTTCGCTTCTGCCAATCACCATGATTTCGAATTTATCAGCGCTCAGCCTCATCCCTACGCGGTTAGTTTCCTGGTCTAATTTTTCGACAGCTGTTTGTAACTCCTTTGGTGATTTTGCCAGCAAGGCATCGTCATCTGCAAATAACAGTCTCCCTACCTCCACTTTCCCGATGTTCACCCCTTTATGAGCAATACAATTTCGGCTAACTTTGTCCATAAATACCCAGAATAAGATAGACGACATTGGAAAACCTTGTCTGAGCCCTGTTTTGATGGCAACTGTCCTAAATATTTACATAATTTAATTTACATTTATTATAATATTTAAATTAAAATCAAAATATTGTCTTCTGTGTAAAATTTTCTGAGGTATTTTGCCATATGACTGATCTCTCTAGCCGATGTTTCAGATTTCATTGCAAGGCTCATAATTAGCAGTACTGACAGACCCTGCAATGGGAATCAATACATCGCAATCTAGAGATCGGAGACATGGCAGAATAGCCCAGAAGATTCCAAACGCCCATAAAACTTAAGAACATAATATGTACCTATATAAAAATATTATCTATTTAGAATTAAACTACCTACTTCTCAATGAGTGTGATGAAATGTAATGCATTGCATATTTAATATGTGTGTAATCAGATAAAAAAAAATCTAATCATTTCCACCGACATTATATTTTTATCATTATGCAATTCATATTATGCTATTAATATTACAAGCATTTTTTCTTATCTTATAATTTTGAAATGTTAATAAAAAATTTATTAAATAATAATTAATCCATGAATACACACATCAGTAAAACTGTCAGTGCATATTTTTATCAACCAAGACAAATTAAAAGTATTCGCAGACATCTTCCCTCTGAGGCAGCCCATTTACTGATTAATGCATTTGTTGTATCATGTGTGGACTATACTGCAATGCTATCTATGCTGGCCTACCGATGTTTCAGCTCGATAAACTACAATCTATTCTAAACGCTGCAGCACGGATAATATATGGAATGTCAAAATTCTCACACATAACATCCCTTCTGCGAGAATTGCACTGGCTTCGTTTTCCTGAGAGAGTAGAGTACAAACTGTGTTGGTTGATGTACAAGGCAACTCATAATATGGCGCCCCTGTACCTTTGGGAATTCTGTATTCCAGACAACATAAATGGAAGACGTCAAACTCTCAGGTCAGCGTCTACTTCAGCGGTAGGAAGGGTTGTGGAACCAGCAAGTCCACAAGGCGGGCCCTAAAGCGTGGAACTCTTTGCCCTCCCTAATAAGAAACAGGGACAGAGACTTTATTTAAGAAAAGACTTAAAACACATCTGTTTACAAAATTTTTCCCAGAACATTTTTAAAATTCGTTGTTTTCTTTCACTATTTTATGTTTTGAGCTGTTTTTCTTTCTTTTTTTCATTTTGTTATTCTATGCTTTTAGTATGTAAGAGTTTTTTGTGTGTAAAGCGCCCTTGAGGTGAAATTTTCACAAAAATGACGCTATATAAATAATCCAAATTTATTATTATTATTATTATTATGCGAGGTCCTAAAGGCGCATAGGCAGTCATCCTTTTCTCTGGTCTTTGATGGTTAAATTAAAAGTGACTCATATACTGGTTGAAAGAATTCAGTGAACTTTTCTGCAACAGTTTGTGGGTCAAAACCAAGCATCACTTTGCATCAATATGATTACCCAGTTACATCTACCAACGCAGACTACTAACATATCGACATCTGCGATAATGATTAATGGAGAAGAATATTTTTGAATAAAATAAGTAAAAAATAGATAATCTAAAAAACAATAAAGCTGCAGGACCTGACCTGACGGTATTCCAGCTGAGGTTATAAAATTCTGCTCAAAAGAAATTAGCACTCCATTAACACATAATTTGCCTTTTAAATTTGCACTCCACCAACACACATCTGCCTCCTAATTGTGTGAGTTACCGATAGTCTTTCACTGACATCAACAATAAACAATCAAAGAACAAAAAAAAATTTCACGCTTGGCTGAGATCAATGATTCAGTATTGTTTTTATTGCTAGACTGGCATTTTAGCTAGATTTTTGTTGTTGTTATTTTTGACTCATATAAATCAATTACTTGCAACATGTTATATGTTACCCAAAAAAAACATTTTGTATTATGCGGGACCCCATTAATTCGATATTCAAGGTAAAAAAAAAATTGCGATGCGATTACCATTCATTTTGTAAAAATGTCTGTATTTTTGCTTATTTCAAGAAATCATTTCGAAAACACAATATTTATTATGCTAATGCAAAATTCGCGACATTTTTGTTACTAAAGTACCTAACATTGACGTATTCGTTGTTCTCACTTGCGAAAAAAATCGAAATATTTTTTCAATGTGGTCAAATTTCAAAAAAAAAATTAATTATGTGAAATAAAATGTGTTGATTAAAAATTGTTTCCAACGACGAATTACCAGGGTTTTCAAATTATCAGGGTTAATCTACTATGAAATTAACATTTTTATGGCTTCTGGGTTAAGCGATCATGCCGATGTATTTAATGACAGCATTAAAAGCATCAGACAGAAGATTGCTCAAGATAAGAGACTCACCTCATAAATTGCATGGTAAATGGAGCAATTACTAAAAAAAAATTTAGCTTCAAATCGTTCAAGGAACATATTGTGTTTAGGCTTAATGGCCAAACATAATACGTTCCTTGAAACCATTTATTTTATGAATTTATTTATTTTATGAACTAGAAAATTGAGTTGTCTTGTTCGAGGTGCAAAGGATTTTCTCACAAAATTTAACAAAAGACTAACAGAACAATTGACTGCTAATAAAGCTTGTCAAAAGAGTATCTAAAAATATTGTTTACCTATCACCTTATTGCTATTATATTTTGGATATATAATCTTCGGACCGGTTCTATAAAATGGACTTTGGCGCAGACGTTACAACAATGAGCTCTACACTCTATTTAAGAAGCCAAACGTCACAAAATTTATAAAACTGGGAAGATTTCGGTGGCTGGGTCATGTGGAAAGAATATCCGAGCATCAAGCACCAAAGTCCCTGCTAAACTCAAGGCCAATAGGGCGAAGGAGCTTAGGAAGGCCAAAATTAAGATGGAGTGACAACGTCCTCAAAGTCATCTCTGCCTTAGAGCTTCGGAACTGGAGAGAGCTGGCATTAGACCGAGATGAGTGGAGGAAGATTATTGAGGAGGCCAAGACCCACCAAGGGTTGTAGTGCCAAGAGTAATGATGATGGTGATATAATTATAAAGGTATACCAAGTAAAAATGTTGACCAATTAGCAAAATTGAGCAAAATATGATAAAAAATAATGAATACAACAAAGAAAATAACATTTTATTTAGTATTAAAAAAGTTTATGATTTTAATGAATATTAATTTTTTTTATTTCTTTCATGATTTTTTTATCATTTGTTAATTTTTTCCCAATTTATGAGTTAAAAAACTTGGGTTTATCAGTTTTTGAATAAAATGTTTACTGCAACTAGATTACGTAACAAACATGAAAAGCATTCACTAATATTTTCTTCTTATCTGAAGTGTGTCACTCGGTATATCTTTTGGCCTTGTTTTATTTCCATTAATCACCCACATTTGTATAAAAAATATATACATGTACCTACAAGGCATTGCACTCTGTCACTTGTGATAGAATGTAATATGTTAAAGGAGGGGAAATATTAAATCGAAAACTTTTGAATACTTTCTATGACTTTATTGAAAAAAATATAATTGTTTTAACAAATGTAATAATTATAAAAGAGATATTTGTTAATATTTCTTAAAATTAATGTATCATGAATAAGTTACTATTAATTTTATCAGAGTCGCAAAAGTAATTTAGAAGCTACATTTGGGAGACTTTTCGTACCATGCCTTGATTGCAGGGATGGAGAGAACATTATCCCTAACAGCCTTAAGGTTAGGATTATCAGCAGTAATGTCTTGACGGGAGAGAAGATTCAAATAATCGAGGGTGCCCACAAACCATAAGTCTGCCCAAGTTAGCTGAAAAAAAATAAGAATTAAAAATGCATTCCCTACATTGACATCAAAACAAAGTGGGATTTTTTTTTGTTATGATCTCAAAATATGAAAAGAGATTTACATATATTTTTTTCTTTAGGTTATGACAAAACCAATCTACGTCAAAATAACCCAGAAAAATTCTGATATTTGATGAAAATCAATTAATGCAATATTACTATATGTATGTAGTCTATGTTTAACACCACTGTTTCAAATTTGGTGATGAAATAACAACATCAAATAAGCTGACACCATTCGGGTGGACATATGTAAATTTCATTCACCTTGTTAAGAACAAAGTATCCTTTGTTGGCTGCTGCCATTGCTTCCAGTTTCTTCACAAAGAATGGAATGGTTTCGGTTTGATGGGGAGCAAATAATTTTTCCTTAAGCTCGGGGTTAGATTCATAGTGGGCTGGAGCAATCTCTGAAATTCGTAAAATATATACTATGTAAGAAATTAAAAATAAAATAAATTGCTGTTTTAAGAGGGATTGGTATTTAACAAAAATTACAATAGTTTTCATCAACACGTCAGAATTAATTCATGATAAGATTTTTTTTATAGTAATGATCATTTTTGGTTGATCTCCTTATGAGGGAGCATTTATAAGATGAATAATTAAACAAATCTGGCAATTTGTGATTAAGGTATACTTACTTTGTCTAAAGTCGTTCATTGTATCGATTACAATATCTATTTCTAAGGCTTCCAAATCATTATTTCCTGCGAGGCCCACTTGCCTGGCCAGGTAACGGCAAATGGCTACACTTTGGTGGAACATTTTTCCGTCAATTTCCAGAACTGGCATTTGCCCCATGGGCGTGGCTTGAAAGAAAAGAATAATATTATTACAGGAAAACCTCGATTTCAACAAAAATTTCATGATGAAAATTAACAACGTTACAATTATAGATTTACTAGCCATAAACCCGTAAAATCATGGAACATAATAATTAATAATGACCCTTGCGTGTAACATAATCCGTGCGCTGATTGACGTGTCAGACTTGGGCGCCCGGGCCTCATTAATGGCAACTCATCATCAGGGCTGATGTCACCTTGCAATGGGATCCAAAACGTCAGCCAGAGAGGTCACATATACACGGCAGAATATCCCAGAAAACTATATACAGAAGATTCTGAACGGCCATGAAAACATGAGAACATCTCTTCATTTCATCTACCACACTCAAAACTTTTCCATCAATTTTGCAATCATAATGTACTACCGTTCGGTATGGTCCGGGTGTGGCAAAATCTCGTCACTTAACGTTTGGGGACATTTAAAGATATGTTATTGACTTCACTCCATTTATGTAAAGTGTCCAGTGCCCACTGCAAAATTTTGCAGTCTTGGACTGCTTCAATTACCCTATTTTATATATTTTTTATTTTTATTCTATTACCCAATTACCCTATTTCATATTCCGCAAAAAAGTCCGCAAAAAGCAAATACCTGACACCCGATGACAATAGTACGGGGATTACTTCATCGATGAAAATGATGAACAATATAGGACCTAGGTGGGAGCCTTGTGGTACCCCACTAACAGCACAAAAGTGATCAGACTCCAAATCAGCTATCCCGACAATCATTTGTCTGTTGTGCAAATAACTATCCAACCATGCTTTCAAGTTTCCTGAAACTCCCAAGGCTTTTAGTTTATCAAGTAGAATTTTATGTGAGACTCGATCGAACGCCTTGGAGAAATCAGTGTAACAACAATCGAGCTGGTGATGTTCTTTGAAGGCATCCAGAACATCCGCTTGTAAGACGAGTAAGTTAGTTTGAGTTGATCCGTTAGGCATAAATCCATGTTGGTGATATGATACTAAATAGGTATTTTTTAATTCTATTTAACAATAAGAGTTCGTTATGTCGAAGTGGCTACCTTTTTTAAAAACTGAAATTATATAACTTGTTTTCCAATCGATAATTTTTTTTAATAGAAAGTTATCTTTAGCATACATTTCAGAAAACAAAACATGCATATTTTTTAAGCAGTTGGTAACTGTGGATGTAAAGTGTAAATAATTAATGTCATCTTTGCTAAACAGAGTGTCTCGTAGCTAGTAGCAACAACTTCAAGGTCTTTACACTTTGGGTGAAATATCGACACTCACAGAGATAAGCGACATAAAAGTTTGCATTTTTTTCAATATTTCTGACTTATTGTTAACTATTCTATGAAACGTTGGAATTTGTTGATACCTAATTCTAGTGGTAAGTTCTTAATTTGTTCAGTTTAAATAAAATAAGATTTTAAAATAAAGTATAACATACAGAGTGTTTTTTTTTAAACTTACATTGTTTGTATTTGGGCCACTCTTCAGAAGAGATGCGTCTGTCTTCGAAATCAATGTTTCCATAAGAGAGTAGCAGACGAGCGGGCTCGCCGAGGGCCTTCACCGGAAAGTATGAGAATCTGTATTTTGGAGCCATTGTTTTTCAGGTCTGAAAACAAAGAGGTAGGTATTATTATTTATGTGTAACATACTATATTTACAGTTGGAAACCTTTCACAAAATTCAATGTTATATATACAATACAGGATGTGCCATAGCTAATAGCAAAAACTTTACAGATGAATTCTTGCCTTGATAATGAGTCAAAATGTTCAAGCAGCCATGATCTATAATATCAATAGTTATGAAGATATGCAAGTTTGGATTTTTAAAAATATTTCTGACTTATTTTTTGTAAAAATTGAACTATCATTGCATTAACCTACATCGATTACGAAAAATTCATTTGCTTCAATACACCTCAAATAAAATGATAAAAACCTCGTAAAAAAATCTATTTTCAAGTTTTGCAAGATTTTCATAATGTTATTGAAATGAATTTTTCATAATTGATATAAGTTACTGTAATGATAGTTCAACTTATATATATATGTAAAAAATATATCAGAAATATTGAAAAAAAATGCAAACTTCGATATTGCATATCTCCATAACCATAATGTTGGTCATAGTTGCTTGAACATTTTCGACTTATTATCAAGGTAGGAATTCACTTGTAAAGTTTTTGCTACTAGTTATGGGACACGCCGTATATGCATTACTGCTGACAATATTTGTAGGACAGGTTAAAAAAAACAAATATTTTAAATATAAAAGTATAACTTAGAGAAAAACAGAGAATGGATATACCCTTAACTAAAGTTAACATCGTTATCTTAAATTACTATACTAATACAATCATGAAAAAATAGATGCTTTACTAAATGTATCTACTGATATGTATCTGGCAAAATGAAATTAATTTACCTCCCTCTAATTTACCTAATTAGGTACATTATTATAGTCGGATAAGCTAAAATAAAATAAAAAGAATACCAGTATGGGCATTTTACATTCATCTCAAAATGTGTATTTTGTACTGAGACTTTTTTCCTTATTTATAATTTAATTTATTATTCTTATTTAGTGCAATAAAAGAAAACAAAGGCCAATTCATTAGAATTTAAGGAACCACAGATGGGTTACAGATATCACCGCCCTCATCCATTTGATAAAGAATCGGAACAGAGCCGGTGATGGATGTGGATAACGTAATCATATCTGTAAAGTTGAATGTGCATGTTCATCTCCATGAAAAAATGTTTCAGAGTGAGAATTTTATGGATGTGCTGGTATTTAAGTTTCAGCAAATTTAATGTCAATGCCAGAATGGAACAAGCGGATGAAAGGTGGAATAAAAAATTTACATTTTTAATCCAAGAACCAGTGACATTTTAGTGTTCACAAACACTGGTTCAACAATGTTCGATCAAAAAAATCAAAGTTTTGTATCAAAAGTTTTTACAGCCCCAGGTGCTAAAGTACCTAGTTCTGAATGCACCACTGTACACCAGACGCATGGCAGTGAGAACATTGAAGCATGACTTTTACGTAAACACGCACTTTGGAAAAAAATAGAAATCAAATATTTACCTCACAGAATATTATGATAGGTATATTAAAATATGAGTATTATGATAGTAATTGTAATAAAATTTATAAAACTGGGAAGACTTTGGTGGCTGGGTCATTTGGAGAGAATGACCGAGTATCGAGCACCAAAGTCCCTGCTGAAGTTAAGGCTGATAGGGTGAAAGAGCTTAGGAAAACCAAAATTAAGATGGAGCGACAACGTCCTCAAAGACATATCTGCCTTGGAGCTTCTGAAATGGAGAGAGCTAGCACAAAACCGAGATGAATGGAGGAAGACTTTTGAGGAGGCCAAGACCTAACAGGGGTTGTAGAGCCAAAAGTGATGATGATGAATAATTGTGATAGGAATATTACGAGACATGTTTCATTTTGATTTTTTCAAAATGTTTGATTACGTTAAAGTCATGCTTCAATGTTTCCACTGCATGCCCCTGCTGTATACATAGTGTAATAATTGTAAATTGTAATAATGTAAAAGTCAAAATTGAATGCACCTCACTAAATTAATCAATTAAATTTTTTCTCTTATTAGGTAAGAATTAAGAACGTAATTCATAAACACAAATATATGTTTTAATTTCCGTATTCTTCATTAAAAATATAAGAAGATGTGTAAATTATTTTTTAATATGAAATCACACAAAATGAGAAAATTTACAAATAAGAAAATTTTGTAATATATAGTTGTGGTTGCCAAACTTCCCGCTAGAAATTAGATTTATAAAAGAATATTACAAAAAACTTACTATATATATTATTTAAGGTGTTCGCTAAAAGCCGCCCAGTATGTGACTGATGTCAAGCCACATAATGAGGTAACTTATATAAACTAAATTGTATTGGTACACATTTTTATATCAAAATGATGTTTCTTTGCATGTCTTTGTGATAGATAACACTCTTCAGATAAATTAAATTGTATTGGTACTTACACATATTCATATCAAAATTATTTTTGTATGTCTATGTAATAGATATCACATCCTCAGTCAGATTGCATTAAGATTTTACAACTGATATATATGTTATATATATGTTCACCGCCCTACTTCTTTGGAAGTACTTCGGAAGACATTAGGATAGATAGATTTTGATCGAACACAAATAAAAAGTGGTCGTAGTGTTTTAGAGTGTGAGAGATGAAGGTATATAAAATTCAAGACGGACTAAGATGTTCAGAGGGATCCCTAGAGTCCTAGAGTGCAAGTGAGAAAAATTAGAATAGCTTTCATATCACAGGGCAGCCGGGGAAGAGAAGACTGTACCAAGTCATGCATAGAGTTCTAGAATTTGGATTTGGTCAGTCGTAGTGATGGTCAAACCATTATTTCAACCGGTTATTTTCGGTTCAGTTATTTGAGGTTTGTTTCTGATTGTGTCTATGATTGGTAACTAAGATATAACTGTTGTCTAGTGCCGATGGTTGCTCATTGAATTGCGAAAAATTAGTTGCCAATCGTCGATGCAATCAGATACAAATCTTAAAAAACTGTTAGTATGTTACCAGTTAAAATACCATCACTAGACAGTAAAAGGGTCTAAGATTGTTTAGAGAACAGATATATGTTATTTTTTGCCGATATGATTTGTGCTAGCGTGTTAAGAAAAGGTCATTGAAATGGTCTGGCCATGTAGTGTGGGAGTTGGAGAACGGGCCTGTGATAAGCTTATCACAAAACTCAGATGAGAAGTTGCATGAAAGTGGACGAGGAAAGAGTGGTACGCCAGGACAGAAGAATGAATTTAATTTACAAGATATCTTTTAAATGGAAAAATGGAAATGGTTTAATATTTAAAGCAAAAAATACACATTTTGCTTTGTCAATCCTTTGTGACAATGCAAATAGAATTAAATCTAATAAATGTAACCTTATCTGCAATAATTTATTAGTTTATTTTATCACAATTCTTTCGCAGGACAGTACAAAGGAACACAACATAAATTATAGTCGTGGCCAAGCAATGGCCACAACTGCAGGACCTAGAAACAGCAATCAGCGATAGTTGCTTTCTGCTAGGTAATGATAAGATAAAAATGTTATAGTTTACATTTCACACAAACACTTACTTAGTATTATTTGAACAGTATTTCAGGCTTAGATAATAATCTTTACTCATACCAAAAATAAAATTATTAAATGTTGGTTGTTATCATACTGGAAAAAGGTATGTTTGTTTTGATGATATGAGATTGCATGATAAAGATTAAAGATATTAAACATTGTTTTTCACATAAATATCTACCTTGCATTTACGGCAGCCGCTCTATGGCACTTTGACAAATTTAATTCATTATTATTATTTATATTATTTTTTACACAGTTCTCGCAGTCGTTGACGCATCACTGGATGTACATCACTGGATGTACATCATGTAGTCACATGATGTACATCATTCCTGCACATATTTCTTGCCCTCAATTTCTTTTAATCCAAACTCAGCTTTTGTCTTTATAGTTGTATAGCGTAGTGAACAGGATTTTAAAAAAGGCCTCTTTGGTGGTTTGCTCATGTGCAACGAATAAACAGAGAGAATGCTTAGATAGATATATGACGCGAGTGTCTAATGCACCAGAAAGAGAGAAAATCTACAAGGATTTTAATGTAGTCATTTCTAATGGAAATTTGTCTGCAGAAGCAATACTAGCGAAGTCCTGTACCAACACTGGTAGAGGACTTGGAAAAACATGCAAATGCCACGTTACAAAATGCTCTTCTTCAATCTTTACAAACTTCAAAAATTAATTTAATCCGCAATTTAAAAAACATCTAGAGAGATCAGGTAAGAGAGGTTCAAATGATTCAAAATTAACGATTAAATTAAATATATATCTTGATAGATTGTTGCTACCAAAATAAGTCTCAGTAGGGTCAATTTTCAATTTTATTTCTTTGATATGTTAGTAGTTACTGAAGAGAGATGTAATTTTATAAATAGGCACCATCAAAATGTATGAATATACCTAACCAGTATATTTTCCGTCGGGCTTATTTAGACTAAAACCTAATCAAATCACAAATGTCTGTGGAGGACGTGTCTTGCCAGAAGGGACATTCTGGTGGCATCATGGATCGGTAAATAAATCGCTCAGAAGACGCGCTTTGCCACCAAACCGCGTGCAGAGGGATGAAGTCGAGAGATTCCAATCCTGGAGAAGGACCGACACTCCTTCACTATCAGCAGTCCAGACTAGTCAGACTTCACCAGCACTTGATATAATTTAACTTCATAGAAGTTCAACAGTACTATCCCATACCCATGCGAATCAAGTATATTCTATAATTTGCCACTCTCACTGTGTACTGTGTTTGTGAACAGATTCCATAATTGTCAGTAATTGTTTCAATTCACATTCCCTCTGGTTCCAGTGCAGCGCCCCCATGTAAGTACAGTTTTAACTCTGAACCGGTCTCTCATACCTAGAGATCGTGACCTCCATGTTGACTCAATAACACGTAAGGATAATAGCAATGTAGAGACAAGAGACAGAGTAATAACAACAGAGAGACGTTTTCCGGATGATAATACAATAATTACAATAATCATTTATTAAGTGTACAAAATCAATTCAATTATTTTAAAAAATTATTTAAAATGCTGATACGTTATTTTATCAGACATTGTACATGCCGGTGACCTCTGTCGATATATAATTTTATTATAAAAGTGACATTTGAGAGTTGAGGCATTCAGAAAAGAAACACGTCTTCGATGCAATAAATACACGCTTTTATAAAAAAATGGCAAGTGAGGAGAAAATATTTTTTAACAGCCACAGTACTAAGAGCAATCACAGTAGTTACACCTATGTCAATAATATCAAAAGCATGGAGCATTTTTTATCAAGTCCCAAGGATCGTTTGCATTAAATAAGCTGTATATTTGCATCACTGCGTAAAACTTTATCATCACATTCAATTAGTTATACATAGTCATGTTTAACACATATCACAAATCGCTAATATTCACCCCACGCTTTTGATTTTATTGATGTACATGTATGATCTTATTATATATATACGCATATATGTACCTACTGTTAATCCCCATAGTGCCGTGGTTGATAAATTTTTTATTTTCTATTTTTAATAAAAAAAAATTAAAAGTGTGATTTTTTTTTTACCCTTTTAGTGCCATAAATATTTTGTCATAATATACTAAAATTGCCAGTAAAAAAGTGCATTACTTACCATTTCTGTTATAATACACTAATTTTCATAATTTTATCAACATTCTCTTCAGAAGGTTTCAAACTATGATAATAACAACACAGAAATTGAATACTACATTTTTATTGACAAGAAAATTACAGAAAATATTTGGAAAATGTACAAGATTTATTTACAAGAGTGTTTTCCTACACAAACACCGTGCAGTCCTTTTTACACAATGAGCAAATCAGGTTGGATTTTCACAGCCCTACTGTCCTTACTGCTGCAGGCCACACATCTTCGTAAATTTCGTCCTGGCAATTTTTCCAAGCCAAAAGTCTGTTTCGATGAAGTACGTAATTCAGTTTTATTTTTTGTATCTAGCGATTTTTCTTCTAGTGCACTTATAACACTAGAGGTGAATTCCAACCCGGTAATTTTAAATTTAGGATTATAGAAATAAATAATAATAAAGGTATTTATAGAAAAAAGTGTAATTGAAAATAGTTAAAACACAATGTAATGAATAAAAATATGAATGCGGGAATACGACCGTCACCGACGCACGCCAAAAGTGAACTGTCGAAACAAGCACTACCGCGATGCTGGCATTTTTCGCACACCTACCTATGAGCGCCATGGCGCTTTTCGGCACTATAAGGGTTAATTTCATTTTGTGAAATAAATCTGCATATATATCCGGAGGACAACGAACGGAGAACGAGAATGGATGAGGGCTCCCCAATCGATAGTGTTCCCCATAGTCTAAAAATTATCTCTATTTTTGGGAATTTTATCCGATTCATTTTTTATTAATCAAGTTATTAAGCAGTATACGATGCGAGACAAAAACATAGAATGGAAACCAACACACATACCTATTTTTTTATCAATGATATATAAGTTTATCAAAATATACATGTTGAGAGTTGCAAAATAGAGTTTATTTAAAAATCAAATAAAATTATCATAATTTTCAGCAGAAAAAAACACAAACAATAATAATCCTTTTATTCGGTCTCACACCTGGGGATCGTGACCTCCATGTAAGAATGACAATCAGGTTAGGGCCAACTTGGTTTATAGTATTCTTTCGTTCAAAGCATAGATTTTTACGGTTTCCATTAATCAATCAACTCGTTCTCGTAAAAATCTATTCTTTAAACAAACTATTACTTAAAACCAAGTTGATGCAACCGGTCTTTCGTTTTTTCTTTCGTGTGTTTCAAAACTAAGAGATACATTTAAAAATATATTAAATGTTAGTACCACATAGTGCCGGATAATTCGTAGAAGATATAATATACACCACATAAATAGCCTTTGTTTATTTCACTATACATAATATTTCATTATAAAATAAAATAAGTAGGTACATTGTACATGATAATTTTAAATAATTTAAAATTCACCAACAGGAGCTTTTTCATAGCAGCCGAGTTGCTGGGGACGGCAATAACATTGTCCTTGACAGCTATGAGATTTGAATTGTCCGCAAGAATGTTGCGATGCGTAATAAGATTTATGTAATCAATGAAACTCACAAACCAAAAATCTGCCCAATTCAGCTAAAAAATGTATAAATGATTCGTTTTAAACGAAAGGTAAACAAATACAACATGATGAATACACTTTTGGAGAAGTATAATAATCATTTCCACCTACATACTTAGATATTTAATATTGAAAAATCAAACCTCCCTGCGGAAAGAATTTGTATTTATTTATTAATGATAATAGTATGCAAAACATGATATACAAAACAATATTGTTTAAAACTTACACTTAATTTACTTTACTTTAATTACTGTACTTTAAAACATTATACATATTAGTAATTAAAAAAAATTTTTGGAAATATTCATTGATAATATAGTTGTAACTATAGCTCACTTTTCAACCACTTCCAGGCCCAAGACGTATGTATATATATGTCGGATGGCCTCCTGAATGCACGACTTGGACATGGACCTTAAGGGCACAGTACACATTGGCACCAAAAATTAGCATCCCATTGTTAATGGGGTACTAATTTCTTCCGAGCTGAATTTTATAACCTCAGTTGGAATATCGTCAGGTCCTGCAGCTTTATTGTTTTTTACGGTATCTATTTTTTTATTATTTATTAAATCATTTATATAGGAAAATTAAATTATCCCTCCCAGATCAGCTTTGTGGAGCTATCTACCAATCACAGAGCGCCCTCGGCCGACCGCAGCTAATCATTCGGGCCGTCAGACTATCGCGGTCAGCAGAAGTCGTTTTTCTCTTACAATTAAATTCATAAAAATTATTTCCCGCCCCCCGGGTTTCATATTATGTCAATTTATACAATACTAGGTCCTGCCGATAGTTTGACATAATTCATTGAACCCGCAGAACCAGAATAGCAAAGTTATTACAGAAAATGTGTCGAGTATAACGGCTGTATAACATTAAATTCCATAAAAAATAGTTAACAGATATTTATATAAATCTTGGTATAATAATTAAATTATTTTTTGACAATAGTGTAGTGACAGATTAAAATTAATCCAGTAACAAGCAATTTAATTGGGCCACCAGAATTAAATTTCTCCTGCGCGCCCGATTTAACCAATTCATTTTTAAAAAAAATTATTAAGTATATAGGTATTCACTCAAAGAATACAATAACAAATATTCAATTCTGCAATTCAATTCAAGACTGCCGTAGCGGCTAACATTCGAGACTAATTAAAATCGCCCTTAATGACACAATCGCTGGCACCCCGGTCAGTGGTTTCCTTCCCAGGCCACACGAGATCGCTTCGCGATTTCTTCGTTAGTCTCGTTCAGAACACCCGACTAGACATCGAAGCGCTCCGATCATATCTTGTTCAATGAGACTCTGATGACTGCTTATGCACCTTTGGGACCTCACATTAATTATGTATTAAATTTTTCATTTACATTTCAAACTTCTAAGATAAAAAAATGTGCTTGTTATATTAATAGCATTATATAATACATATTACATAATGATAAAAATATAATTATTATATACATATCAGTGTTGCTGGAAATGATTAGGGAATGCTTTATCTGATTACATAGGTACATTTGAAATGTGCAATGTAATATGTACATTTTATCACACTCATTGAGAAGTAGTTTAATTCTAAATAAATTATAGATAATATTTCTATCCTCAATAACCATCAGTATCTACACATTTGAAACAGTGCAACAATTCACATACCTTGGTTCCATTTTACTAATGATATGACACTAGTGTAGAGATTGGGAAAATAATCTTTGCAGCAAACCGTAGTTACTTTGGTCTCGTTGGACAATTGAGGTCGCGCCTACTGTCCAGAAAAACTAAAGCCACCCTCAACAAGACATTAACTAGACACATTTGAAAGAAAAATTTTACGCCGAATATATGGACCTATTAATGACAGTCAACCATGGCGTAAAAGATACAACACCGAGCTCTATGATCTTTACCAGGACGTCAACGTAGTCAAGTTCATTAAGATTAACAGACTGCGCTGGCTGGGACATTTACACCGTATGGGTGATCTGGAGCCCCCAAAAAGGGTGTTGTTTAATGACCCAATGGGTAGAAGAAGTGTCGGAAGACCAAAACTGCAGTGGTTAGATGGTGTCGTTGCGGACTGCCGGGCCCTGGGGCAGCAAAACTGGAAAATGGCAGCCAGCAACAGAGCAGCATGGGGGACTTTCTTGGAGGCAGCTAGGACCCACCAAGTGTTGTAACGCTGAGGATGGACGGATGGATATATTCCTTATCCTTATCTCACATATTGAATTTGAAATTGACTTTCATCTTATCATTTAGGTATGAAAAGTCAACTGAACAAATAGTTGTTCAAAATATTTACTAATATATTTCATACACCGCTTTATATTAACACCCAGTTATATTAACTTGGTTTAAAGTTATCTTTCGTAAAAACCATCAACTTGATTTATGGTAATTGTTCGTTGGTAAAAATTTATTATATATGTAATAAGAAATGATAATTGAGGAGCAGTATTGTGAAAAATTAAACCACATTTTCATTTGTCACCTCATAATATATCCTGGTTTATCCTAATGATAAGACACTTGCGTGGTGACCATGCTGTCATCGGGAGTTTGTGCCATGTCCAGGGAGACCAATAAGTTAATCCTATTCATTACAAAGTTTCATGAGTACGAAGTTTTTTTAAAAAATAAGTAGAATTTTTAAATTTCACAGGCTGTATAAGTACAACGGTCACAATTTTTTTATTATTGTGTTGGTACACTTGTGCCTGATGTATCTTGAGATTGGCAGCCATATTGTATGATACTTTATTGTTGGCTGTCGAAAAGGTTACATATATTTTGGTGGGCTTTGTGATTTTTTACTTATGGAAAAATGGAACAAACATCTCAAAATTTCTGCCCAAAAACAATACCATTGTGATGCCCCAGCCTCCGTATTTACCAAATATTACCCCCTGCGACTTCTCCCTATTCCTGAAGAAGGGGACTAATTTAAAGGAGATTAGAGTAAGTATAGTGTGTATATATGTCGAAGGAAATGTTGAAAGCAACAATCGTAGAGGCCGCCCAAGATTAAGCTACGTAGACCAGATTATCGGAGATGTGCGCTGTAGCACTTACCAAGAAATGAAGAGGCTGGCAGGTAACAGAAAGGAGTGGAGAAAGCGAGTGCTTATTGCAGACCAATCCTAGGATTGCTACCCAAAAAAAAAAAAGTATGTATGAATAAATGTGTTTCTGCCGACCAAAGGTTCAGTATTTTTTAACACACTTTGTATACTCTCCTTTCATAAAAATATATGCAACAATTATGTGATATTTATTAAAATTATATGATATTTATTAAAATATCTCCCAATAAATTATAATCGTTTGATTAAAGCCAAATCGTTGATCGCATAAATTTTATGTGGCCATATATAGCAAAATATCCTATCAGATATTTAATTTGTTATGAAAATTAAACAGTTTAATGCAACTTTTTAATATCTCTTGAAATATCAGTCTGAGTCCAAACTGCCATTCACCAATTTATTATTTATATAGACATGCCAGCTGTTACACGGCCAAGTTCTGGAAACAATCAAATAATACATAAGTATATACGAAAAAAGTTTCTATGTACAATTAAAAAAAATTTGCCCATATTTCAGATGGTATATATTACTTGTGGGATAAATAAAAACCATGGCACTAGACTTCGGAAATTGGTATTTGGCTCCTTAAATATCTTTCTTGTCTTCCTGAAAGTCCAGATTTTTAGACATGTCCCAGGGTCTAAAACGCGAACAACGAACCACTATGCAGTATGCAGGGCATTTGTACTTATGTACATTAGATAAAATTAAAATAATTAAAATATTGAAGAAAACACATTTTTATTGTGAAATTGCATATATTTTAGCTGCTATTTTTTTGTTGATTGATTTTTCTGTATGTCTTTTCTAATTGATTAATAAATTTGTTTAAAATAACTTATTTTAATTTACAGTTCCTGGAATTGGATCACTTGTATATGGAGGCTGTCACCATGCGAACGACAATTGTATGGGCTAAGAAAAACAAAAAAATATTAACCTTAACTAGCATCACAAAACATGTAGGTACTTAGATTATCACAAAACTGAATTGTGGGGTATAAAAGCAAAGGTAGCAATATCTAAAAATATCATGCAGTGGTCGAGGATTACTAATTTATAATGTACTGATTTCGATTTAATGTTCCCTTAAGGTGAAATTTTCACAAAAATGGCGCTATATAAATAATCTAATATTATTATTATTATAGGAAACGTAGCCTACAAATTCACAGGAAACCCGATTTTGGAAGGGATAGATACATAAAATCTAGAATTCAGTACATTTTAAATTAGTAATCCTGTTTTCATAATATTTCTTTATTTTTTTTAATTTTACTGCCTTTGCTTTTAAACCCCACATACGATATCCACACGATATCTTTATATTTGTTGGCATGTTTGAACTTTCATGTTTTCCCGCCATTATCTAAAAGGACATCGACAATACTCAGATTTTATATCATAGAGTTACATGTTGATTATAAAGCCGCCTCCACAGAATATAGACCAAAATAGAATGGCAACTGTTATTTGCAAAGTGACATCTTGCGACTATGGGAGATATTATTATTTATTTATATATTTGTCCTTTTTTTCTTTATTTATTTATTTATTTCAATTAAATGAATATTTAGACCGTATTCTGAAAATAGCAATATTGCTATTTCTGTATCTTGACAGTTATTGTATAACATTATAATGCTGTTAATTTTAACGTTTTAAGTTTGACAGGTTTGAAATTAACGAATTCAAATAATCAGATAAGCTCTAAAACGTAAACAAACGCTAAGTTATTCACATATTATGAATAACTTATTTTACTTTCGTTTATTTACGTTTTAGAGCTTTCTGATTGATTGAATTCATTAATTTCAAATCTGTCAAACTTAAAATGTCAAAATTAACTGCATTACAATGTTATAAAATAACTGTCAAGATACAGAAATAGCAATATTACAATTTTCAGAATACGGCTGTTTGTTTCTGAAAATGAAAATAAGGTTTAACAATAAAAGATGGTACATTTAATTAAAAATGTATTATCCGTCAATTCTATAATAAGAGTCAGAAAAAGAATTGGCAAAGAAAACTGACAATTATTTTTAAATTAGTCAATATTGTTACAGAATATTTTTTAAATTTTACACACTACCTTTCTGTAAAAGAAAAATCTCATGTTTAGAGCAGGAATATGTTTACATAATGAACATAATTTCAGATTAAAATACATGATTTTGTTTTAAAAACAATGTTCATATTTAAAATTCATTCAATTCAAAAACATAGAATTAATATTTTTTTAAATACCAAAACTCGCAAAGAAAATAAAAATTCAATATTATATATTTTGTAATTATTAATATTTTAGAAAATAAAATGTAAAATTGATCGGTAAATAATTTACACCACAAGCTACCATTTTAATAGGTAAAGGAAATCAATGATTTGTGATGATTATACAAAATAAGATTACACTTCGTATTCATGTGGTAGTTAATTTTCATTGCCTGTTAATAATATTACTAATATTATTTAAGTGATGTGATAAAAAAATGTAACATTCAAATAATATATTTTTTAGATTCAGAATGATTGTTTTAAGTACAAATATACAAAGGAAAAATTCAACGAATATTGATTTAAAAAAAAACATTGCAATAAATTCCTACCCAATTCGATATAAAATATTTGGGAGCAATTATAAATCATAAACTAAACTTTACATTGAACACAAAATATGTAACAAAAAATAGCAAAATGAATTTCACCCTTGGAAAGAATCAGAAGAGATCAAAACAGAATTGTGCAAAAATATATCATATAACGCAATAATTGTCCCCCGCATCAACTACTGCGGCAGTATACTATTTCTGGGTTGAAGAAGAATTGAAAAAATAACAATACTCGAAAAGAAAGCATTAAGAATTATACTAAAAATAAATCAATACACAAGAATTAAAGTGGTGCTAGAAAGTTTACCAATAATAGACAAATAATTAAATTTAATTCTATTTCTACTTATGTATAAAATTAATAATGGATACAACATCTTTGAAGTATTAAGAAAAAACAAACACAAACACTGCACTGCACAAAAGATGAAAAGATTACATTAAAAAAAAATCACAAATTTTAATCATGCACAGTGCTATATATAAAACTACTACTACAACGAAACTATACATAAAACTACCAGGGACATTAGAGATGTAAATAATATAACAACTTTAAGAGGAAACTAAAAAAATATGTGATACTTTAGTTAGAATAAAATTTTAAATAATTATATGTAATGCTGTATATATAAAGAAATATAAAATTATTATATTTCCTATTTAAAGAATAAATTTTTAAAATAATAAAAAAAGGTTAGGAATATCATCTAAATGATCAAAAGTGTGAAGATATGATAAACAGAGTACATTCTAATGGGTTGACAGTATTTTCAACGATTCTTACATACATATACATTACACATACATAATAATTATTCTGGATACACAACAAAAAAGTATTCTTTTCAATTGTCATTTTACACTTCAATGTTCAGAATAATTATTTTCAATTAAATAAGCGTATACAAGAACAGATATCAATAAGACATCATTTACAATGCATTGCAAATAATATAACCGGTCAGTAAGATCAAGCGGTTTGAAACTAAAAAAGTAGAACAAATGATTTAATATTTTTTATGCTTATAGCGTTAAAAACCACACATATTTTTTTTAAACGTCTAATGATTTCGATACTGTATTATATCTTCATCAGGACGATCGGACAATAACTTCCATAAGTTTAATTTGTAAGGAAAAAAGGCAAACAGTGTTAATGATCGCAAAATTATACGGCTTTCTCAAAATTCACAAAGGAAACAGCCCCATCAGATCAACAGTATCCCAATGTAATGCAATTCCCCAACATTCAAAATAACTTCAATCATTACAAAAATATTAAATAACTCCAACGTATTTAAACCAAAGTATACAATTAAAATTTCATGTAGTCAATACCTTAAAAGATATTGAATGAAAAGTTAGTATCATTTGATATTGCAAGATCATTCATTAATGTTCCCATTCAGGAAAGCAAAACACTAATTTTAGATATACTAAAAACACCAGATTTGTCGGAAGGTCTAAATGATTTATCTCTTTTATAAAACCTTGTCTCAATCAAAATATAATAAAATAGTTATATTATGCTGTACCAAATATAAGGTTTATACCCATTGATAAACCTTATAAGCAAATATAAGGTTTATCGATGGGTGCATGTGAGGCAATCCAAATCCTTGCAATATTCAAAAAATTCTAAAACAAATAATTGAAAATCAATTTGATAAAGAAATTTATAACATCTAACGCCGATATCTCAAAACTGCATTTTTCACTTAATACACTAAAGTACTCATGGTTCGATATTATTATGCACATTATTTTTACATTTCTAATAATATTTTACAAAGTCCACTGTCTGTGAAGCCTCTTTGTCGATGCTTACATCTGCATGGATTTTTAAGAATGCTGCTACAGACCGGTTAGGCAGCAACGCTTTCTTTCTTCTTCTTCTTGATTTTAACCTTAAAAATAATACAATCTGTTAAATTTGACAACGCTGGAAAATGACAGATGAGTGTGTCCATTTTTAACTAAATTTTATTAACAATTAAATTAAATTAATGGGTATTAACAATTAAATTAAATTAACAAGTGTGGGAGAGTGTGTCCATCTTTAATTAAATTTTATTAACATAAACATACTTTAACTAAATTATTTATTTTGTAAATTTATTTTATTAATGTTGTAAACATTTATTAATGTATGTATTGTGTATTAAAAAAAATACAACACAAGCAATCATTGTTTAAAAAATATTTAGTTATAGATTATAGTTGTATATTCTTACCCTCATCTCCTTTGCTGGAGCTGGGTTCTGAGGATTCCATTGAGATATTCATCCGTCACACCAATATTCATCTCCTTGGACTTGAATCTGTAGACATAATAATTTTACTTATCATTTACACATGTCAGTGGGAAGTTATGTTCTTTCTAAAACCAGCAGTGAAATAATAATAACTCTTAATTAATAATTGTATGCATGTTATACAAAGATAATGATGTAATAATAATTAACCATAATTTTTTTTTGTATTTTAATCATACGGAAAACTTGGACAAATGAGTCAACAGTATTGAGATTTTATGGGAAACATAGCCTGTAAATTTATAGGAAACAAGATTTTGGAAGGGATAAAATAATACATAAAATCTAGAATTCGGTTAATTTTAAATTAGTAATCCTCTGTGACTACATTCAAAACAATTTTTTGGATATTGCTGCCTTCGCTTTTATACCCTATGTAAATTAGTTTTCCTTTGTAAAATAACTTTTTCTAATAAACTTTCAAACACAATTATAATAAAACATTCCAAATATAATTAATATAAATATAAAATACAATCACTCACGTGTATTTTCGGTTTCAGTATGACAGTTCAAAAGGACCATAAAATATTTCGTTTTTGTAGCAGATATCCTTTGTGAAATGTCAATATTCAGTTTCATATCGAAACAAACATATTATCAGAGGATGTCAATGTCGGAGGCGGTGACGTGGTAGCGGGATTGTAAAAAAATAAACAAGCAAAATCGCCACAAAATAAAGACATATTTGATATTTTGAAAAATTAAAATGGCGTCGCAACCGTCGCAAATCGTGAACCACAGAATATTTGTGAACAGTGTAACCAATATGAACATTTTGCGAAACCAACATTAATACCACTACAATAATTGTTAAAATAGTTGGCAAGGGTAGGTAAGTACTGACACCAAATTAGAACCGCCGAAAAATGAAATTTAAAAAAATTCCCATAAAAGAATTGATGCCATTATAACGGAATCGAAACTTTATGGATAGAGTGCGCAGGCCCTGGCCGCCTCTACACTACTAGCGAAGTCGGCCGAAGTGAAGCGAATACGATAGTGTAGAGAGGTACTTCGTGCTACTTCGGCTCGACGCGGACGACTTCCGGAAGTTGCCGGTTTTTGGGCTGAGTCAAAGAAATCGAAGTGACCCAAAGTTCGTGCGAAGTACTATTCTATCGGGCAACTGAGTTCCTCGCAGTGTAGACACATACTTCGGGTTACTTCGGACTTCGGCCGACTTTGCGAGTAGTGTAGTGCCGGCTTTATATTATCTTATCTATGATGTTGATTCATTTATACATGTGAGCAGCAAGTGTAGCATTGGTTCGGTGCATTTCTCTTTTCTATGGGTACCTACGCATCGCTCGTTTTGAAAATCGGGTACAGTTGCCGGCAAACTTCTTGAAAATTTTTGGCGTAGTGGGGGAGTGCGCAGAAAACAAAATTTGGGTCTCTTTGATGGAATGGTACATGCGCAAACTTCCCCCCACCACGCCGAAAATTTTCAAGATGTTTGCCGGCTACTGTAACTACCTATTAGTTTATATCAAGTAAAATTCATAATTTTCCCGAACGTTTAATAAATTGTCTGAAATACCTATTTTAAAATAACAGTTTATGCGATTTTTTAAACTCATTTTAAAATCTATCAATATCATAGAAGAACAAACCATAATCTTGTATGGGTCGTCAAAATTTGTAAATCAACCACTCATTTAGGTAAATGGGAATAACTGACTTTTGAATTTTGGCGAATTAAATTCTATAAATTTAGAAAGAATTGAATATTTCAAATGTCCAGTTTAATTGAAAATAAGATTAAATAAATAATTTTTCAAATGTTAGAAACATAGGAACATCACAACTCAACTGTGTGAATATTCGTGCTCGGCGCCATCTAACTTATTTATTTAAAGATGAAAAACAGACCAAATATTGAAATAACAGACCGGTCAAAAATATCACAAGTTCATCATTTTTTTCCATATATTCCATTTCCCATTCTGTTGATAATAATATTATCTTCACGATATAATAATTCAGAGTCTTCTAAATTTCGTAATCCAGTTTTGTAAAATGTTAGTCGGAGACTAGCCTGTACCTATTTGGAAATCTTGTCTTATGGGTCCTGTCATAGATAGTAGCGGTACTTAATACGCACACAAAATGTATCTTATCACTTAAAGCATTTTTGCAATTGCATCACGTGAATATAAGTGAATAATCAAATAATGAATAACTCGTGGATGTACCTACTTGTTTAAATATAAATGGAAAAGTGTCATATTGAGCATCTTTTAAATAATTATTATAACTGTTGTACTATATTTGGTGTTTGTCTACTTGAAAAATACCTTAATGTACATTACCGATTAACCGTACTGAAGAAATAAACAAAATAATTACCCCAAACCAACATGGATTCCTTGCTGGCAAATCTACTATACGAAACTAACCTCCTCCTATACGAAAACTACATTACTCAAGCACTATCCGAGAAAGCCCAAATCGATTCTATATATACAGACTTCAGTAAGGCTTTTGACACTGTTAACCATAGCATACTATTACTCAAACTTAGAAAAATAGGTATATCCAGGAACTTTTTTCACTAGCTGAAAATTTATATTATAAACAGAGAGCTATATGTAAAAATCAACACGTTCACCTCCTATAAATTTAGATCGACCAGTGGTGTCCCTCAGGGATCCCACTTGGGACCGATCCTATTTTTATTTTTTATACTTTTTTAATTACTTTATTTATTTATTTATTCATTCATTTACGCCTAAATAGGCTTTTACATATGTAGGTATATAACAGTTATTTGCAAAAATAATATAAACAGAGAGAAAAACAAAAAAAGAAAGTGTATATAATTTACATTATGGCGGAATGAAGCGCTCTCAGTATCGCGCCCCTGCCGATGATTTAAAATTATACAGAACAATCAATGGTCTTCAAGATTGTCGAATAGTTCAACACTCTCAATAATCTTAATATATGGTGTAAAAGCAATAAACTATACCTAAACATTAACAAATGCCAAATAATTAGATTTTACAGGATTAAAAAACCTATTATATTCGAATACTCCATTGACAACAATCGCCTTAAATCAGTATCCGAAATTAATGACCTTGGTGTATTATTTGATGAAAAACTGTCATTTGCACAACATGTCAACAATATAACTAATAAGGCAATGAAGACTTTTGGTTTTGTATTACGTTCATGCAATTCTTTTTCAAATATTTACACAATCAAACTATTGTACTGTTCCCTGGTCAGGAGTCAGGTTGAATATAACTCATCTGTCTGGAGTCCCCATTACAATGCCCATATACACACACTTGAACGCGTCTAACACAAATTTCTACGTTACATTAACTATCGACTTCACATCCCAATTGAAAATATTAACTACGCAAGATTTCAAATTTTTACTGGATTATTGCCACTATCCAGCAGGAGAGTTTTATTTGATTTGATTTTACTCTACAAAATTATTAACTCGCATTTTGACACCCCTGATGTTCTGTGTTTGTTTATGTTGCATGCGCCTGAAAGAGCTACACGAATACCTAAACTATTTTATTGTAACAACACTAGAACCAACACATATTTTAACTCTCTTGTACCCAGACTGCATAGGCTAGGCAATACCTATGCGCATGTCTCTGATATTTTTAATTCCAGTTTAGCACAATATAAAGATTCCCTAATAAAATCTCTACACCCTGCCGTCCTGAATTCATAATCCAATCACAAACAAATTATTTCTTAGATTCCTACACTACAAGTCACATTCCAAGTCATATTCCATTAGATAATCCTAACTACAATTTTAATGCAATTTTATTTATTAGACAATCCTAACTATATTTTTATTTCACCTATCACAGTTATACTTACTCAAGTTTTTGTATATATGTACTCAAGTATATGTATATGTATTGTATTTTGTATATGTATATGTAACCATGTATGTTTTCTTAATTGCATTAAGTTTATTATTTCTCAATTTTTTAAAGTACATTATGTTGACTGTTTTTATTTTCAAATATTTACTCGTGTTGTAAAAGCCCATTGGGTGTAAATAAATAAATAAATAAATAAATATCTTGTTAGTCATTGGTTATTAGGTAGTTAAAAAAGTAATAAGTTCAATTAATGTTATAATTTTCTCGTTCTCGTTTCGTGACCGTCTCACCATGTAAGCTTTTCCAAAATGTCAAACCAACCCTGATATGCTGTGAATCACTTTCCTCCTTATTAAATTGTAATTGCATAGCATTTTAAAAATACATACGTTTGGTCTGGATAGTACGGAAACGTGGATAATCAGGATTCGGATAAATGAGGTTCTACTGTACTGTTCATTCGTTGACAGGGCCTGCGCACTCTATCCATAAAGTTTCGATTCCGTTATAATGGCATCAATTCTTTTATGGGAATTTTTTTAAATTTCATTTTTCGGCGGTTCTAATTTGGTGTCAGTACTTACCTACCCTTGCCAACTATTTTAACAATTATTGTAGTGGTATTAATGTTGGTTTCGCAAAATGTTCATATTGGTTACACTGTTCACAAATATTCTGTGGTTCACAATTTGCGACGCCATCAGACGCCATTTTAATTTTTCAAAATATCAAATATGTCTTTATTTTGTGGCGATTTTGCTTGTTTATTTTTTTACAATCCCGCTACCACGTCACCGCCTCCGACATTGACATCCTCTGATAATATGTTTGTTTCGATATGAAACTGAATATTGACATTTCACAAAGGATATCTGCTACAAAAACGAAATATTTTATGGTCCTAACTGTCATACTGAAACCGAAAATACACGTGAGTGATTGTATTTTATATTTATATTAATTATATTTGGAATGTTTTATTATAATTGTGTTTGAAAGTTTATTAGAAAAAGTTATTTTACAAAGGAAAACTAATTTACATAGGGTATAAAAGCGAAGGCAGCAATATCCAAAAAATTGTTTTGAATGTAGTCACAGAGGATTACTAATTTAAAATTAACCGAATTCTAGATTTTATGTATTATTTTATCCCTTCCAAAATCTTGTTTCCTATAAATTTACAGGCTATGTTTCCCATAAAATCTCAATACTGTTGACTCATTTGTCCAAGTTTTCCGTATGATTAAAATACAAAAAAAAATTATGGTTAATTATTATTACATCATTATCTTTGTATAACATGCATACAATTATTAATTAAGAGTTATTATTATTTCACTGCTGGTTTTAGAAAGAACAGAACTTCCCACTGACATGTGTAAATGATAAGTAAAATTATTATGTCTACAGATTCAAGTCCAAGGAGATGAATATTGGTGTGACGGATGAATATCTCAATGGAATCCTCAGAACCCAGCTCCAGCAAAGGAGATGAGGGTAAGAATATACAACTATAATCTATAACTAAATATTTTTTAAACAATGATTGCTTGTGTTGTATTTTTTTTAATACACAATACATACATTAATAAATGTTTACAACATGAATAAAATAAATTTAAAAAACAGTACTAAAATATTAAACTAAGTAATAAAATAAATTTACAAAATAAATAATTTAGTTAAAGTATGTTTATGTTAATAAAATTTAATTAAAGATGGACACACTCTCCCACACTTGTTAATTTAATTTAATTGTTAATACCCATTAATTTAATTTAATTGTTAATAAAATTTAGTTAAAAATGGACACACTCATCTGTCATTTTCCAGCGTTGTCAAATTTAACAGATTGTATTATTTTTAAGGTTAAAATCAAGAAGAAGAAGAAAGAAAGCGTTGCTGCCTAACCGGTCTGTAGCAGCATTCTTAAAAATCCATGCAGATGTAAGCATCGACAAAGAGGCTTCACAGACAGTGGACTTTGTAAAATATTATTAGAAATGTAAAAATAATGTGCATAATAATATCGAACCATGAGTACTTTAGTGTATTAAGTGAAAAATGCAGTTTTGAGATATCGGCGTTAGATGTTATAAATTTCTTTATCAAATTGATTTTCAATTATTTGTTTTAGAATTTTTTGAATATTGCAAGGATTTGGATTGCCTCACATGCACCCATCGATAAACCTTATATTTGCGTATAAGGTTTATCAATGGGTACAGCATAATATAACTATTTTATTATATTTTGATTGAGACAAGGTTTTATAAAAGAGATAAATCATTTAGACCTTCCGACAAATCTGGTGTTTTTAGTATATCTAAAATTAGTGTTTTGCTTTCCTGAATGGGAACATTAATGAATGATCTTGCAATATCAAATGATACTAACTTTTCATTCAATATCTTTTAAGGTATTGACTACATGAAATTTTAATTGTATACTTTGGTTTAAATACGTTGGAGTTATTTAATATTTTTGTAATGATTGAAGTTATTTTGAATGTTGGGGAATTGCATTACATTGGGATACTGCTGATCTGATGGGGCTGTTTCCTTTGTGAATTTTGAGAAAGCCGTATAATTTTGCGATCATTAACACTGTTTGCCTTTTTTCCTTACAAATTAAACTTATGGAAGTTATTGTCCGATCGTCCTGATGAAGATATAATACAGTATCGAAATCATTAGACGTTTAAAAAAAATATGTGTGGTTTTTAACGCTATAAGCATAAAAAATATTAAATCATTTGTTCTACTTTTTTAGTTTCAAACCGCTTGATCTTACTGACCGGTTATATTATTTGCAATGCATTGTAAATGATGTCTTATTGATATCTGTTCTTGTATACGCTTATTTAATTGAAAATAATTATTCTGAACATTGAAGTGTAAAATGACAATTGAAAAGAATACTTTTTTTGTTGTGTATCCAGAATAATTATTATGTATGTGTAATGTATATGTATGTAAGAATCGTTGAAAATACTGTCAACCCATTAGAATGTACTCTGTTTATCATATCTTCACACTTTTGATCATTTAGATGATATTCCTAACCTTTTTTTATTATTTTAAAAATTTATTATTTAAATAGGAAATATAATAATTTTATATTTCTTTATATATACAGCATTACATATAATTATTTAAAATTTTATTCTAACTAAAGTATCACATATTTTTTTAGTTTCCTCTTAAAGTTGTTATATTATTTACATCTCTAATGTCCCTGGTAGTTTTATGTATAGTTTCGTTATAGTAGTAGTTTTATATATAGCACTGTGCATGATTAAAATTTGTGATTTTTTTTTAATGTAATCTTTTCATCTTCTCTTGTGCAGTGCAGTGTTTGTGTTTGTTTTTTCTTAATACTTCAAAGATGTTGTATCCATTATTAATTTTATACATAAGTAGAAATAGAATTAAATTTAATTATTTGTCTATTATTGGTAAACTTTCTAGCACCACTTTAATTCTTGTGTATTGATTTATTTTTAGTATAATTCTTAATGCTTTCTTTTCGAGTATTGTTATTTTTTCAATTCTTCTTCAACCCAGAAATAGTATACTGCCGCAGTAGTTGATGCGGGGGACAATTATTGCGTTATATGATATATTTTTGCACAATTCTGTTTTGATCTCTTCTGATTCTTTCCAAGGGTGAAATTCATTTTGCTATTTTTTGTTACATATTTTGTGTTCAATGTAAAGTTTAGTTTATGATTTATAATTGCTCCCAAATATTTTATATCGAATTGGGTAGGAATTTATTGCAATGTTTTTTTTAAATCAATATTCGTTGAATTTTTCCTTTGTATATTTGTACTTAAAACAATCATTCTGAATCTAAAAAATATATTATTTGAATGTTACATTTTTTTATCACATCACTTAAATAATATTAGTAATATTATTAACAGGCAATGAAAATTAACTACCACATGAATACGAAGTGTAATCTTATTTTGTATAATCATCACAAATCATTGATTTCCTTTACCTATTAAAATGGTAGCTTGTGGTGTAAATTATTTACCGATCAATTTTACATTTTATTTTCTAAAATATTAATAATTACAAAATATATAACATTGAATTTTTATTTTCTTTGCGAGTTTTGGTATTTAAAAAAATATTAATTCTATGTTTTTGAATTGAATGAATTTTAAATATGAACATTGTTTTTAAAACAAAATCATGTATTTTAATCTGAAATTATGTTCATTATGTAAACATATTCCTGCTCTAAACATGAGATTTTTCTTTTACAGAAAGGTAGTGTGTAAAATTTAAAAAATATTCTGTAACAATATTGACTAATTTAAAAATAATTGTCAGTTTTCTTTGCCAATTCTTTTTCTGACTCTTATTATAGAATTGACGGATAATACATTTTTAATTAAATGTACCATCTTTTATTGTTAAACCTTATTTTCATTTTCAGAAACAAACAGCCGTATTCTGAAAATTGTAATATTGCTATTTCTGTATCTTGACAGTTATTTTATAACATTGTAATGCAGTTAATTTTGACATTTTAAGTTTGACAGATTTGAAATTAATGAATTCAATCAATCAGAAAGCTCTAAAACGTAAATAAACGAAAGTAAAATAAGTTATTCATAATATGTGAATAACTTAGCGTTTGTTTACGTTTTAGAGCTTATCTGATTATTTGAATTCGTTAATTTCAAACCTGTCAAACTTAAAACGTTAAAATTAACAGCATTATAATGTTATACAATAACTGTCAAGATACAGAAATAGCAATATTGCTATTTTCAGAATACGGTCTAAATATTCATTTAATTGAAATAAATAAATAAATAAAGAAAAAAAGGACAAATATATAAATAAATAATAATATCTCCCATAGTCGCAAGATGTCACTTTGCAAATAACAGTTGCCATTCTATTTTGGTCTATATTCTGTGTTCGTTGATCACAACTCACAACAGCTGATCGTCATAGGGAGTATATAGAGGCCCTGTATATTTTTTATATTTATACGTGATTACGGGGCTGGTTGTCGTGGATATCGTTTGTCATCGTATTTTATATTAATTATTATTATTATCCTTACGAACCGACAAGACGTTAATGCTGTACTATTACTGAGCAATAATAAATACAGTAAAATGTAATAATAATACAGCAATATCCAAAAGCATCTTCAGCTTTTTATATTGTCGATTCAGGTCAATTCAGGTTACTTACAAGCGTCGTTGTTAATCTAACTTATCGTGTCGTTCGTGTCTTCGTCATAATGGTTGAATTGGGGTAAAGTCCAGCGATTTACCGGTTTCAGCTTGCGCAATTTTTCTACTCGCATAACTCTTGACAGTTCGGTAGATGTTGACGTTAGGTTGTGGTCGTGTCGAGTGTCACCTGTAAAATAAAAGTACTAGGCATTAATTGTGAAATTCTAATTCTCTTAAAAATATTTCATTCCGCAATGGCACCTAGAAAAGTTTACGTTATCGGTGTCGGAATGACGAAGTTTGAGAAACCAGGTAAAAGAGATGATTTCGACTATCCTGCCATGTGTAAAGAGGCCGTATCAAAGGCATTGAGTGATGCCAATATCCCGTATACTGCAGTTCAGCAAGCCTCTGTCGGCTATGTCTACGGAGACTCCACTTGCGGACAAAGGTGCCTGTATGAAGTGGGGATGACAGGTATACCCATTTACAATGTGAATAACAACTGTGCTACGGGATCTTCTGCTTTATTTTTGGCCAAACAATTTATAGAAGCTGGCAATGATTGTGTATTAGCCCTGGGCTTTGAAAAAATGGAGAGAGGTTCTCTAAGTTCAAAGTTTAACGACCGCACTAACCCTCTGGATAAACATGTTGAGAGGATGGTAGATCTGGCTGGGTTGGACGGTTCTCCTATTGCTGCTCAATTTTTTGGCAATGCTGGCATCGAGCACATGAAAAAGTATGGAACAAAACCCATTCACTTTGCAAAAATAGCTCAGAAAAATCACAAACATTCTGTTAACAATCCGTACTCACAGTTCAGAGACGAATACACCCTGCAACAAGTGTTGGATTCCCCAAAGGTATTCGGTCCTCTGACCAAATTGCAATGTTGCCCTACTAGTGACGGCGCTGCAGCTGCTATTCTGGCCAGTGAAGACTTTGTACGGAAAAATAACCTTATGTCTCGAGCAGTTGAGATTCTCGGGATGGAAATGGCTACTGATCCACCATCGTCCCTTTCTGAAGGTATGGTTAAAATGATAGGTTTCGACATGACGGCTTTGGCGGCCAAGAAATTGTTTGAGAAGACGGGCACCACACCTGAACAGGTTAATGTAGTAGAGCTGCACGACTGCTTCTCCGCTAATGAATTGATAACCTACGAGGCTCTCGGCCTATGTCCTGTGGGTCAAGCAGGACAATTCATCGATGCAGGGGACAATACCTATGGAGGAAAATACGTAGTGAATCCCAGCGGAGGTCTTATCTCCAAAGGACACCCATTGGGAGCTACAGGCTTGGCACAGTGCTCCGAGCTGGTTTGGCAACTAAGAGGGGAGGCCGGCGCTCGCCAGGTTTGTGATAACCATTAAATTTTTCAATGCACCAAATTGCATTTAACATATTTTTTTACTGTCTTATTAAGAATTTTACAGCAAAAAATTGATAATGCTTTCGGCGTTAACTCACTTTTTAACCTATTTATGTAATACTCATTATTTGGAAGGATTAGCTTGTTGAATTTATTGTTTTAACAATAAATTTTAAATTTGAAGGATACAGGGAAGAAATGTGCATTGTCACTCTCTTATCGAAAACTAGCTGATTATGCAAATTCTTACAATTAAAATATCACCATCCTTAAAAAAACTTGTGTATAAAATTATGTTATGCTATGCTAAATGCGCATTTGAGTTCATTAACAAATATTTCATTCAAATTTCCAATAGGAAATTTTATCGGCAATATTAGATATCTTGTTCACGGTTAATTATATTATTTTCTTTAACATTTTTTCTGTAATTGTGATAATAGCCAATAGTGATGGTTAATCCATTATTTTAACAGGTTATTTTCGGTATAGTTATTTGATATTTGTATCTGATCTGTCTAGTAGCGATGGTTGCTCGTCCAACTGCAAAAAATCATCAAAGCAATCAGATACAAATCTCAAATAATGGTTAGTGTGTCACCGGTTAAAATAGAATCGGTATTGAATGTTAGAAAATTGATTTTTGGAAAACTCTCTGAATGACAACAAGCATTACTTCCCATTTCTATTAAAAATATATATTATGTGTACAAAAAAAAAGTATTTTTTTATTATTTTCAAACTAAGCCAATATTGCTTACGCGACGAACATACTGTTTTGGCAAACCCTCGCAAAGGATTCTCACTCTATGCAATGATATGTAAAGCTCCTTTGAGGTTAATATTTTCATCGAATGGTGTTGTATAAATTGTCTTCATTTCTTACATAACTGTCATTAAACCAATGATAAATCCCGACCTTTGATTACAAAGTTCTACACAATATGTGTATGTTATTTACTAATAATTTAAATGGAAGGAATTTTTAATTATAACTTAGAAATAATAATCTATGTCTCTAGCTACTATTTAAATAAAAGTCAAAACATTATTATTTTTTTAATTTCTTAAAGATCTGAATGTTTTTAAAATTCAAATATGTTTGTTTAGACTTTATTGTAAGTATTTCATATTAATATTTCCATTTGAAATAGCATGCATTAACATAAATAAATTTGATCTACAGTGTTCCAGATCTGAAGTTCTGAGAAGATATTTAATGCATTTGTATTATCCCCGCAAAATATTTTAGTATACTATAAGTACCAAAAATATTTGCATTTGCATGCAAAGAGAAACAATTTGATTGTTACCCAAGTCTATAAGGTCATCCTTAAAATTCATTAGGTTACAGTTACATGCAAAGAGAAACAATTTGAATGTTACCCAAGTCTATAAGGTCATCCTTAAAATTTATTATGTTACAGTTGTATCGATAATGAGGTTGACTGCAAGCCTTAATGAAAAAAACTTATTTTTTTAACATTATAGTGCAAACCTGAAATATGATTCCTTGCTATGTATCGGTAATGTACGTCTAAACTTTTCCAGGTTCCGGGGGCGCGTTTAGCCTTGCAGCACAACCTGGGGCTAGGAGGCGCAGTTGTGGTAGCTCTGTACAAGAAGGGCTTCTCCTCTCCTGTCATGTCACGCTTGTCCACCGTCGGTCCCGAAGGTTTCAAGGCCCACAAGTATCTGACATTGCTCCGTGAAGCCATGGCCGATGACAAGGATAATCTTATTGAAAAGGTCAGGGGTATTTATGGGTTAAAGATTAAAAATGGCCCCGGAGGCGCAGAGGGCTACTGGGTCATCAATGCCAAGGTTGGCAAAGGTAGTGTCACCTTTGATGGAAAAGACAAACCTGAGGTCACCTTCATCGTAAACGATGATGATATTACAGAACTCATATCTGGAAAGCTCAACCCCCAAAAGGCATTTTTCCAAGGAAAAGTCAAAGTGCAGGGGAACATGGGACTGGCCATGAAACTTGCCGATTTACAAAAATCTGCCGCCACCCGCATTGAACAGCTACGATCCAAATTGTAAAAATTCTACAGAATGAAATCATTTTCATTCACAAACATTATTTTTGTATGTATGTATATAGAAAAATCTGGTTCACAAAAATCAGTGACTTAATCTTTTGATGGGCCATGATTAAATTATATTTATATTATATTCATTTTTATGTTTGTCTTTTGGGACCACCCTCTTAGTCCAGACACAACATTTCATATTGGGGGTTCGATTCCAGGATGAGAAAAAGAAATTGTCTAAAAATATTAGAATGTGTACTGACATTCAATATACACGTTAAGGGAACATTCCTAAGGCAAGTCTGAAACCACACGTTCAAAAGCCCTTTAACTGGTCTTATGCCGCGCAATTTCGAGCACAATTGCTGTTTTTTAAACACTTTTTTGATGGTTAGATTCATGTAAAAATCAACAATAATCGCAAAGAAGTTGCAGTTTCTGGTTTTTTAATATACAGACTTCAATAATTACTTATTTATTATGAAAAAAATTTTAACAGATAAATAACACAATTAATGCGCGGTTCGAAGTCGACATTTGGAATGATTTTTTGTCCGGTTTGCGCGGCAAATGAGGTTACTTGACAAATAAAACTCCTTCATTCATTCAAAAACTTGAGATATGCTTTAAAATGATAATATGCTTTAAAAACCCATAAACGTAGGTAAAATAGGCCGAATTCACATACGTGTCTAGGGAGCGCAGATCTGCGCTCTGGCACCCGACCGGTTAAAGGAAAATTGTGTACAACCCTAAGAGCCAAAATTATTATAAACATAATATGTATTTTAAGCCTTTTTGTAATTTAATAGTAAGATATAAATTCCCTTTTGAAATAAAATCTCAAGAAATTTATCGGGGTTTTTCTGTAATCAAGATTGACAATTTGGGCTTAGGCTATTTATTTATTTTATCCATTTTCAGAGGTATTTTGTTTTTCTTTTTTAATTTTGTACTATTTATATGTAAGTGACCACCAGCACATAAAGCGTTCTTTTCGTAATGGATTCAGATTAATCTTTGAACAAGTGGAGGTGTGGATTCTCCGATCCACAGTAGCAAATCATTGCCATCTATTTTGATAGTTTTCTACTCCAGCGTATAGGTACTTGTGACTCAAAAGACCTGATTTTTTTTTTAATTCTGTTTATCGGACCAAACCTTTTTATCAGACATATGGTCATAAGTTAATATGAAGGTAATTATTATTATTGACAAGCGAAATTTTATGTTCCATGCAGTTGTCCATCAAAAAATCAAATCAAATTCGAAATTATCTTTTATGGTGCTATGATTCATTGCCTATTGTATTTTGTATGCAGAGTAAAATGACCCAACTGGTACATACCGACCTTTACTGGCAAATCTCTGAGACTCTCATCTGTGTTCTCATCTCTCTCATTTATCATCAATCTCATCTGTGTTCACGCACCATTATAGTACATTTCATTGATCCGTCAGTCTATTGAATTAAAAATGTTATTTTTATCCAAATTATATATATCTCGTTATATTAAAAAATATCTTAGGGCCAGTTGTTTGATCAGTGGTAACAGTTAAGCGAAAAGCATAGATATTTATGAAGAAAAAAAATTTTCACTGGTGGAAAATACAAAAATCTATACCACTGTTCAAACGGGTTTTTTGTTTTTATATTTCAGCAAGTTCATGATTTAGATTTCAGTTTTTTATCAGTAATTTATTTAAATTTCAACTCTTTCCATTATATTCAATGTTGACATTTAACCTTGATGAACATATCAGTGTGTGTTACTGTATAGAAAATAAGTATATTAGTTCATCGTGAGGGTCCAACGTTCTGCAGGAAATCCTCATACATGGATGTAAGCTGTGCAATGCAAGTTAATTTTAGACATGACACGTTCCATTGATTCTTTTGGTTTCCTAAGCATTAAAATACAAACCCACAGAATATAATATTGTTAAATCCACAAACATTTTATTTGTTACAAATTTCGACTTTGTGGAAATGAAACATGTTTTTTAAATGTATTATTAAGGCTTTGGATCTCTCATTTAAATAATCAGACCTATTTTCTCTATGTGCGCTATTTAGAAACAATCTCCGTTTCACTAAATTGTTATATAATTTTTCATTTGTCGTAATACCTGTTGTAGCAAAAAGTTTTTTGGACTATTTTTCAACCTGGAGTATTGACAAACCTGTAATTTTATGCACATAAATTTTTTTAGGCCCTAAATATCGACAAACCCATAATTTCATGTACATAATTTTTTAGACCCGGAATATTTTTAAAATTTATAATTTCATGTAACGTAATGCAGTCAGAATAATGTGCTAATTAATTAAATAATAAAAGGCTACACGCAGCCACCCGAAGTTAATTTGTCAAACTTTGGGGTAAATATCGGACGCTAAATGGTCTGTATTGGATTAGGTCACTCTCTTAGATACGAATTCAGTCAATACTTAGATGATTTAAGGGTTAAGGTATGCCTTAAAAGTGTTATTTTGTACTGAAAATTATGCTGTTACGGTATACCTTCTTAACCTTTAAATCATATAAGTATTGACTCTGAATTCGGGCCTTACACTGGTCATACCAAAAAAT
This sequence comes from Agrypnia vestita, assembly GCA_016648135.1. Lineage (NCBI taxonomy): Eukaryota > Metazoa > Arthropoda > Insecta > Trichoptera > Phryganeidae > Agrypnia > Agrypnia vestita. The sequence continues at coordinate 10,930 of JADDOH010006540.1, read as the reverse complement.
GTGTACTTTTCTTATGATGCTTTAATTTTTTTACTAATATTAAGTATGATGTAAATTTTGCAAGCCTATAATCTTTGTATCCGTTGCTTTTAAGATTTGCCAGTTTATCAATTTTTATGTAAAAATAGTACATTCCATTTATTTTCTGGTCCGATTAAATCTATGGTGAATATTTGTGTTATTTTTCAACTACTTATATGAATGATAAACAGAGATAGTTTTCTGCAGAAGTTAAAGAAAACAATTTGTACATTCTTCATAGTTTTTATATAAAATTACTAGTGTAACCATTAAAGGTGACGGTTTGAGATGGAAGTTTATTTTATACAATTTTATATAACTGTTACTTATTATCATCTTGTATAATAAAATACACATAATTATGTATAACTTTTTGAATAAATTTTTTTATTACAAGGCTTTTAGTTTTTGTTAGTTATAAGTTTGGTGTAATTGGAGTAAATAAAACAAATGTGAAAAGGCGTAATGTGGGCATATATTATATAGTAACATATGGAGGGGTACCACTTTCTGTAAAACTGGTTGTTATTAAATAATGTTATTTAATTTGCAAATATTCTTTGTTTTGCATAAATATCTTAATCGGTTTTCGCATATAACCTAAATTCTAAATTATTGACATTTTTAAATATATTTATTAACACTATTACATTTTGAATGCAATAATTCCAGGTAAACCGCTCACACCTTGAGATCACATGAGTACTTGAACAGCCACAGAGAGTCCAACATAGCTCCAGGCAAGACACGCGCATCCCCCGAGGCGGTCCTCGGGAGGGGCTATTGGCAGTGGTAACTGGCACGACCCGACTCTCAGATTTGTGCTGCAGTCACTCTCCTATATGTATTTAGAAAACCTATAGTTTATTCTACTATTAAATGTATTATATTAACAATGCTGACAATTGATACAGCACCTTTAAGTTTTGTACTTTCAAATCGATTAAAATATTTTTGACAGACGCGTAAACGAGTAATATAATTTTTTAACAAATAACCTGAGAAAAAAATCAACAAGTAACATCATATTATAATTTATATATGTATATATTTATATATACTTTTCTTAACAAGTTCACCGAGTAAATAATAATATTAATATTCTTAAAGCATAAGAATAATTACACAAGACTTTGTACATTGTTTCAAATATAGCATGACTATGAGAGATTATACTCTCATTTTTCAATAGTACGTTGGATAACTATGTTTTAAACATAAGTACTATTCTCCTGCGAGTAACACGCATCGGTGACTGCGTCGAATTGGCAGAGAACACACTCACTCGGATATCACACAACACTCGCTAACAATTTATTGCGTGGCTATCGCTATCCACCCGTTACGGAGGAATCCGCAAATGCTTTCTTAAATCTCTTATATCTTTGATTATTAAATAATTTATATTTAGAACTAATAGTACGTCTTTCTTCTACATACAGATAGAGAAGGTGGGTTTGTGTTTATTTTATCGCCTCTTCATTGAGGAATATAATTAGATTGCAGAGAACCACAAGTAACTCGCATCACACCAAAAGGAGGGCGATGATTGCTTGACTGGCCAGATTTAATACATAACACAGCCTGTGACCATGGCAGATTGTTACACGGGTATAACATACTAAGGGAGGCAGTGTTTCACACGCATTATTATCCAGGGTCACTCGCATGCCTGCTTGCAGTTGCTCGTGCTCGTATCACAATCCTGCTCACTCGTGCTCTCGCTCGCATCACTAGCCTTACTGTCTACACTCCCTAACCTACTAACACTAACGTGTTCACTTTCTACTAGAGTCTCTTTATCTGTTAAAGCTTCACTTTGTTGTAAAATGTTTTTTTCTTTTTGTTTTATAGCTTCCGCTTGTTTGGCAATCAATAAATCTTTTTCTTTCAAAATCTCTACTTGCTTTTCAATCAACTCTTCCTTTTCTTTTAGTAATTCTATTTGTCGTGCGATTATAGCATTTCTCTCCAAGATGGTCTCGGCTTGCTTCGCAATTATGGCTTCTTTCTTTTCAAGTTCTTCATCTTGATCTTTTAATATTCGGTCCTTCTCTTTAATATTTTCACTTTTCTTTACCACTAACAAGTCCTTCACTTTGATACACTCAGATTGCTTGGAAATTTTTATTTCCTTTTCTTTTAAAATTATAGATTTTCTAATATGTGGCTGCCCTTCTCTACTATACACGGGTTGAATGGTAGCGGAATTGTTGTTGGCGGCATTCTCCCTGGCGTCTTCCTCGTCTGTGTCGGTGGACAGTTCGCACTCGGGAGGCGGGATGGGCGGCTTGCTGTCGGTGCTGGGAGGTGGTGAGGTGGATGAAGTTATTTCATCAGAACTGGGGGGAGTCGGTGGATGTTGAGGTTTCAATGCTACATTGGGTTGGAATGTTCTTTCGAACCTTGAAGTATCTTTGAGACGCACAACTTTTTCAGGGTGCTGTAGTAACGGGGGTTCATGCGAGAGAAAGGGGCGTTTGTTAGGCCACGGCCTGAAAGCTGAGAAGGTCCGGTACTGATCATATAACGCTGCAGCCTGGATTTGAATATAGGGATCCATGGCATACATGTAGGCACTATAAAGTTCCTCCATCTTGGGCTTCTTCAATGGCACTTCTAATGGCTCCGATTTGCAGGCTGGTTCCGAAACCTTGAAACAAAAAAAATATATATATAATTGTTGTTTGCACATTATTGGAGTTAAGATTACTGTATACAGTATAGCAACTAAGTCACAAGAAATCTTTTTACATATAACATAGATATCTCGAACTTTGTTATTTCAAACTTTTTTGTTGGTTCTGTGAATTTTGTTTCAAAACACTACAAAAGAAACATGGATATTTCGACATTTGTTTAATTCGAATAAAGCCTTGACAAAATTCACGAGTATCAATCGTCGACAAATCGCACGTAACAATCCATTTATCAGCGAAACAATTCATATAAATTTTATGGTGAATCTGATATGGATGCGACCAGAGAGGATACTTCACCCATGGGTGGATGACATTTGGTGTATGCTGACATTCCTTTCCAAGATTTTATAAATGCCGACTCTAATGTAACAGTGTAAAAAATTGACTGACAATGAGATGAAAATGGCCAATGTCTTACATGAGAAAAGAAGAATGATGAGAAAATTAACTTGTGTGTGTGAAACAAACCAGATTTCCACCATGTTTTATATAATAATTGGTACCCGTACGGTATTAAACCCGCCCCGCCCGCACCCGGCGGTAACCCCTCGCCCTGTAATTTAGTACAATTTTGTATTTGCTCGGGAGCTGCGACATCTTGATTACCAATATACACTGAATTATTATGTCCAAAACAGTCCGGGGTGGTGCAAGAACGATTGCCAATGAAGTATTAAAGTTTTGCGAAGCTGAAAAAGCAAATAATGGACCGATATTACCGCCTGACACTGGTCACCGGACATTCGGTACATTATGCATTGTGTAATAAATTTACAACCTGGCAACTTCTGTTTCGCGACAGGGGCGCCCTCCCTCGAATGCCAAGTTATAGTGTTGGCACATCTAGGATAACCATTTTAAGCAAAAAGTTAACAAAATTGATAAAATCACTCCATTTCAGGGTACAGAAGAGTGCGCCGTTCTACCCTCTCTATCTACCCTCGCGGTGAATCGGCGTGACGCTTAGTTGAAATAGCGACAGTTTCCTTTTTCAAAGTCCCGCCCGGACGCAAACTAGGTTCCAAATACGGGTAACGCCAAAAAATGCACGCCGTCCCCGTAACGTTATTCGAACACGAAAGGCGATTTGTTAAAGTCTCGCAGGAACAAGATGCGGGCCGCGCAGGTGAACGACCCCGCAATAACTCAATCTATAATTAGCGGAAAAAAGCGTTCCGAGGTAGAACATCTCCAATGTGGATAAAATGTAGTTTCGCGTAGAAGAGGCGGCGCGGCGGCGACCGGCCGGCCGGGCGGGGCGGGAGGCCCGAAATAGCTCCCTCCTCGCGAGCCGCGCCGCTAAAGGCCACACTCACTGTCCGCGCCATCGTTCGGGGGCTGCTTTGCTCGGCCTCTCGCGGCGGGGTAGTTCTGCACCGTCGCCCGGAAATACGGGTGTAGCAGAGCTATAGACGTATCACTATAACTTGGCGTGCGAAGGAGGGCGTCCCTGTCGCGTAACAGAAGTTGTCAGGGTGTAAATTTATTACAAATACAGAATGTCCGGTGACCGGTGTCGTATTAAATACAGAAATTTGGTCAGGCAGCACTAAAGAAACCGTGCAGTAATGGCGGCCGTTCTATCTGTCAAACTGTCAGACAGTAATATCGGTCCATTATTCGCTTTTTCAGCTTCGCAAAACTTTAATACTTCGTTGGTAATTGTTCTCGCACCATCCCGGACTGTTTAGGATGTTTTGGACGTAATAATTCAGTGTATATTGGTAATCAAGATGTCAAGCTCCCGACCGAATACAAAATTGAACTGAATGATAGGGCGAGGGGTTACCGCCGGGTGCGGGCGGGGCGGGTTTTAGTTCCAAATTCGCCGCACGCCAAGTTACGTCGGGCAAGCAATAGCCCGCAATACTTTACGTCAATGTCATCGATAGTCACGGAGATAGCGTATTTTTTCTTCAATATTTCTGACTTATTTTCTGTAAAACGTTGCACAATCATTACAGTAACTGACATTGAATATTATAAATTCACTAAACCAGTGAAAAATCACGGGACATAATAATCCATTTCGTTCGAATTCACGGCTAAAAACATAATTAAACTGCCGGAGATGGGGCTTGAACCCCGGGCCAGCAAACACGAACCGGCCGCTCGACGCACGTTGCTAGGGCCGCCTTTCCGTGGGCCGCGAAAAAGATACTATAAATATATACTAGGCTTAGCAAAGACGCGAACCAATGTTCCGTCATTTTTGACGGGTTGCAGCTAGTAATCAATAACGACCCTTGCGTGTAAACTGAACCGCGCGCTGTTGACGTGTCACACACGGTCGCTTGGGCTTCATTAGCGAAATTCAACCAGTTACGGACAGACAGACATTCTAAATTAGAATAGTTAATGATGATAATATGAAAATAAATACATATTAAAAATCAAATAAATTATAAAAACCTTGAATTAAATTATTACTTTTTTAATAGCAAGATTTTAGATTTTTATATTTGACTTGTATTAAAGCGAATGAATTTTTGATATTCGATATACCTACTTACGTTCCTTTCATGATAGTCCAGCGATTTATAGAAAAAGTCAGAAATATTGTGGAAAAAATGCAAACAGAAAATGACAGGTAAAAACACCTGTCATTTTATTAGCTTTACTGATTTTGTGGATCTCTATAATTATTTATTTTATTTATTACTTATTGTTCACTACTTATTGCTGTTACAAAATATTAAATAAATAAAGTATTCCTAAAATAAAAAATTACTAAGTTGAAATTAACCCCTCCGAAGCCATGCAGTAACCCAGATCTGCCAACCCCGGTAAGCCCGTAATATTTCCGTAAATACGCACAGTGTAAAATTCATGTTTTAGCTAATTAATCCATTTGTTAAAGCGAATGCGGCCGTCTCACAAAGATGGTGATCCTGTTGGGCAAGGACTCGATAAATGTTCCGAAGATATCACAATATTCGTGAATATTTCAAATTAAATACTCAATATTTAGAGAAAATGACAATTAATTAAATGTTTAAAATCACAAAATATTGTTTACGGTAAGGTGAGTTTACATCATAGACACTTATAGCTTGACCAACGTAAATTGGCGTGCGGCGACTTTGGAACTAAAACCCGCCCCGCCCGCACTCGGCGGTAACCCCTCGCCCTGTCATTCAGTTCAATCTCGTATTTGCGCGTGAGCTGTGACATCTTGATTTCCAATATACACTGAATTATGTCCAAAACAGTCTTGCAACACCTTACAGGTGGTACACGAACAGTTGTCAATGTAGTTTTAAAGTTTTGCGAAGCTGAAAAAGCAAATAATGGACCAATATTAACATTCGACAGGACTCTAGGCAGAGTGGCCGCCATTACTGGTTCGTTTCTTTAGTGTTGCCCGACGAAATTTCTATTATAATATCATAAAATACATATGTCAATATACCGGACACTGTATATTATGTATTATGTAATAAATTTACACCCTGGCAACTTTTGTTTCGCGACAGGGACGCCCTCCCTCGCACGCCAATTTATACTGGTGGCATTCTACCTATCACGGTACGCTGGAGCTGGAGTCAGGTAAAGAATTGATATAGCAAATAGTGCAACGTAGTGATGGTCGAACCGTTGTTTTAACCGGTTATTTTTGGTATTTGTTTTGGGATTTGTACAATTATTTGGGATTTGTACAAAATTGTATTGATGATTGATAACTAAGATATAACTATTGTCAAGTGCCGATGATTGCCCGTCGAATGGCGAAAAGTAAGTTGCCAAATATATATTCAATCACACACAAATCTCAAATGACCATTAATTACTAAATTACCTGTTAAAATACTATCACTAGTGCAATGTCAAAGCTGGACACAATTTGGTAAATAGATCCATTCATCACCGTACCCGCCTAGTTTTTCATATGGTGTACATTATTGGTATTCTGAATATGCAGATGTAAACGGAACATTGTACCATATTAAATAAATATTATATTGTATCCCTGAAAAAAAAAAATAAAAAATAAGGACAATTTCACGACATTGAAATGAGGACTCACAAATTAAAATCATTTTAAAAATATACGTTTTTTATAAAAATCATATTTTTTCCAAATCAATCGGCTTTTTTAAAGATATGTCCATGCTGGATGATTTTGGACTCTAGATTCGTATGCAGCCCACCCAAAATACATAAATAATTTAGCTACGAAGCAAAACATTTTAAAATATGTTTGCATAAGAAATGCATTTTAACTATGGAAATATATTTTTTTACTGATAAGTTATTCACAGTAGTGTAAATATAAACCTCAGGCGCGTGCAATTGGTATATTGAAGCATGATTTTTCCGTAAACATATTTTGAAAAAAATCGAAATTAAATATTTATACAGAGACAGAACAGACATAATACTATGGTATATTGACACATGAAAAACATAATAATATTTGTGATACGAATATTACGAGATAGATATTCATTTCGATTTTCTTTCCAAAATATATGTCTATGTGAAAGTCATGCTTCAATGGACTCACTGCACGCCACTGACCAATCTATAGGAATTTTACTTATATGTAAGTACGCCAGCAATGCATTTTTTTTTACTAGGGTTAAATTTATATAATAATAAAAAAACATGTTTGTGTATGCGCGCGTATCTGTGGTGCGATATAAATACTTGTTTATTCTCGTAGATTTATTCGACACACATTAAACATTAAACCTTGAAAGTACATTTTACGAGTACACATGTAGACCTCTTTCCATTTAACAAAGACAATCGAATTAGTATGTGTAAGCCGTGTGTACGAGGCACAACACAACCAAACAATGTGCGTCGTAAGTATGGCTTACACATACTAATTCGATTGCCTTTTTTAAATGGAAATACACCTAAACTGTAGAATATGAATTCCAACAGGATAAGCAGGCATTTGTATATTTTAAAGCCGTTCAGCAATAACTATAAATACAAACCAGCTACCTTATTTCGGGTTTGGCGCTAGAGATTCATATCATTAAGGCAGTCTAAACATTGAGAATATGTCTTTTCATATAAGCTTGCAATTGAGTTAGTGTGGGTACAGTGCGTAATACGCGCATTCTTTCGTTGTGTCATGTTTACGGATACGCCCCTCTCGTATCCATAAACTTAACACAACGAAACAATTGCAAGCTATATGAAAATACGCATCACAATAATCGGTAGCGCGCTTGGACCTCTTATGTTAACGATCTGCGACGTGAGCACGATGCCCGGAACGAGCCTGTATTGCTTACCCAACGTAATTTGGCGTGCGGCGAATTAGGAACTAAAACTCGCCCCGCCCGCACCCGGCGGTAACCCCTCGAATAATTGACCAATATTACCGTCTGACAGTTTGACAGATAGAACGGCCGCCATTACTGCATGGTTTCTTTAGTGCTGTGCTAGTGCAAATTTCTGTTAAAGGCTACGACACAAGTCACCGGACATTCTGTACATTATGTATTGTGTAATAAATTTACACTCTGACAACAGGGACGCCCTCCCTCGCACGCCAAGTTATAGTGGTACGTCTATAGGTTCCTTAAGGATATGCATCTCAAGAGGTTTGAACACGATTTTGTTAACCCAAGTGTTGGTCGGTCTTTATTTTTATTGTATAGTTTTAACCACTCTCAATATAGACTTGTGAAAAACTAAAAATTATTTGATTGTGTGCTGTTTAATGTACGCGGAAAATGCAGTCTTAATGGCAAATAGCGAATAAGACTTAGGTACAGAGTCTAGTAAGCAGGATGTACGATTGTCGCGAGGAAAGTGACCTTATTATAAACGTTAACAAGTCAAAACTGAAATATTCGAAAAGGAAGAAAGTAAAACAACCTGTGAAATACTGAGACAAAATTGACGACACATATTTATTTACGTATGCGTAAAGTTTCAGTGCGAAACCTGACACCTGTCAAAAAATATTTTTCAAATTTTTGCAAGGTTTTAAACATTTTATTTGACTTGTATGATATTCCATATTACTATAGTGGTAGTCCAACGTTTTACAGAAAATAAGTCAGAAATATTAAAAAAAAAAAAAACTAATTTCACATACAGAATATTTTCTATTCAAAATTGAATAAATACTCGCGCAAAGACTTTGCTACTAGTTACGAGACCCCCTGTATAATATTGTCAATTTTGACGTTTGATTCTCGGAATTTCTCGTAAAAAATTTACGCGTAAATCCCAACTACTTTGTGTCTTATGAATATAATAATACAATAACCTTGTTATTAAAATACGAATAAGGCAGTAAGTTTGCGGCGAAGCTAAATCAACCACCGGAAAGGTGACAAGCGCGAGCCGGCAGCGCCGGTTGCTCCCTCCCAGCGTGAAATAAATGCATAAACTGCATCTCGCGTTCCGTGCCACATACGGAGTAGCCCGTCTGACCTCAGCGCGGCGCGCCTGGAAATAATAATAATTATTGTTTATATCTGCTACATGCAGCGGCGGCCCCCGCCGCGCGTCCTGCCGCGTACCGCCGTCTGAATTAAAAATGAGCCCATCGAGACACCGTCTAGCCGGCCGGCCAGCGGGCCGCACGTGGAAACCGCATCACTTTACCGTTGCGCCGGCCGCCGCGGGGAATCGAGGTTCGTTCTCTTTTTACGCGGTCGCCCTTATTACCGAGCTTTCGGCCTTCCCGCTCGACGCGCGCGTCCGGGCCTTAAACAAAGCGGCCGCCCGCTCCCCGCGCGGCGCCGCGACACACCTACCGGGCGCGGCCGGCGCGGCGGCGAGGGAAGCCCGCCCCCGAGCAGCGGGGCGAGCGGGGCCGCTCCGCGCGCGGCGGCCGGGGCGGGCGCTTGTTGCGCGGTGCCCGCCCGCCGCCGGCCGGACCCGCGCGCGCGGGACCGCGCATACAATAATTGCGGAGTCGCCGGCCAAATGCATTCTTCGCCCGCGAATGAATAAGCCGGTCGATAAAATATTCTTTATCCGAAATGTTGACTGCCGCCGGCGCATCGATGGACGATTAAATTATTTCAAGAGCCGAATTTAAATAAGGATTAATGTAAATCTTTGGGGTGCACTTTAATACGAAGATTTCCCGACATACAAACGGAAAGCCAGAAGGAATGAGATTATCGGAAAATTAATATTGGGCATGCATATCGCACCCCGAGTGCGATACTATCTATCACCTTCCCATAATATTAGGTCCTTACATATGAAATTGGCGTTTAGTATGGGAGGAACATAAAGCCGATTTTTTTTTATTATAATATATTTATTTAATCAAAGTATGTACCATTGCTATCTATGCACTTTTGCCATCTCATAGGTAGTTCATCGATCCCTTTACTAAAAAAACCATTCGGACGGGAATCAATAAAATCTTTGAAGGCGGTTTGGACTGCCCCATCGGAGTTGAATTTTTTCCTTTGCAAGAAGTTATCGAAATTTCGAAAAAAAATGGTAATCTGTTGGGGCAAGGTCCGGAGAGTACGGTGGATGTCTTAGACATTCCAATTGAAGCTCCTCTAATTTGGTAGCCGTCTGTTGTGCAGTGTGTGGTCTAGCGTTATCATGAAGCAGCAGTGGCCTAGAGCGATTAACCAGCCTCGGTTGTTTAGCAGCTAGCTTTTCCATCATGGTTTGCAGTTACTGACAATAGACATCTGCCGTAATCGTCAGGCCAGATTTAAGAAAACTGTAGTGAACGACACCAGCACTAGTCCACCAAACGCTCACAAGTAACTTTTTTGGAGTCAATTTTCGCGTGGGGCATGGTTTGGCTGGTTCGGCAGGGTTCAGCCATTGCGATGAGCGCTTCCGATTATCGTAAGGATCCACTTTTCATCACAGGTAATGATTCGATTTAAAATCCCTTCATTATTGTGCCGGTTGTGTAATGCAACGCAGCAGTCAACGCGCGTTTGTTGATTTGCTTCACTCAATTCGTGAGGTACCCACCTTTCAAGCTTTTTCACCTTACCAATTTGCTTCAAGTGGATTAAAACAGTTTTATCACTAACACCGCCGCCTGCAGCTAACTCGGATGTGGTTTGCGATGGATCCGCTTCCACAATAGCCTTCAATTCTTCATTATCAACTTTGGTCTCCGGCCGTCCACGGGGCTTGTTCTGCAGGTCGAAATTTCCAGAACGAAAACGTTGGAACCAAAAACGCACTGTGTTTTCTTTTGCGGCACCGTCGCCATACACAGCATTAATCCTTCGAGCCGTTTC
>JADDOH010006539.1:0-98071 GCA_016648135.1 Agrypnia vestita | reverse complement strand
GAACATTCATATCCGGAATTCGAGCTCGTCGGGCCACGGGAGTGAAAGAACGTAGGGGCTTCTTCCCTCCGGCTGTGTTTGAGGCACGACGCTCTGGTCCGATTCGAAATGCTTCACCTTTGCTTGACTGAACACATTTTAACTGTGTGGAGGCTTTGCGCAATTCTACTTAGACCCACCCAGAGTGTCCCCGCAGTCCCGTTCATCCCCTGGATCAAGAACACGCACCCCGTCATTTGATCCCAGTTACATACAACTATCTGTATCGCGAGTGTATCTCTTTCTTCAATCCCCTTCATTTGCTTCTCATAGTTGCTCGTCCATGCGGAACGCCCTGTCTCGTACGTTGATGAGGTCCCGAACGAAGGTTTCGATTGAGGTACGGCTACCTGAGTCTTTTAGCTGACATTCATGAACATTCATATCCGGAATTCGAGCTCGTCGGGCCAAGGGAGTGAAAGAACGTAGGGGCTTCTTCCCTCCGGCTGTGTTTGAGGCACGACGCTCTGGTCCGATTCGAAATGCTTCACCTTTGCTTGACTGAACACATTTTAACTGTGTGGAGGCTTTGCGCAATTCTACTTAGACCCACCCAGAGTGTCTCCGCAGTCCCGTTCATCCCCTGGACCGAGAACACGCACCCCGTCATTTGATCCCAGTTACATGCAACTATCTGTATCGCGAGTGTATCTCTTTCTTCAATCCCCTTCATTTGCTTGTATATATATTTTAATATCAGCGCCTGTAAAACTGTATTAGATCCTAGAAACAAGAAAACTATTCCCTCTACGCCGAGCACATACAGAACATAAACCCCTTCAATCTAGTTCATCCACGGTTATGCAAAAAGGCGAAAGAATAGTAATAGTAAAAGGTCCTTAACTGACAGAAGTTGAAGTTCTCTGCAAACTGCCCATATCTTCTAGTGGCGCCTGTGTATTCCCATAACAACTTTCCAGTCATGTATTTAACATAACGTCCTCCTTGTGTGTATGTGTGCTGCAATATCTGTCATCCAGTTAGTGATTCCCAAAATAGTGTTTTCCTTGTATATATATATATATATTTCAATATCAGCACCTGTAAAACTGTATTAGATCCTAGAAACAAGAAAACTATTCCCTCTACGCCAAGCACATACAGGACATAAACCCCTTAAAACTAGTTCATCTACGCCGTACAATGATATCACATGCAGACATGACCAATATAATTACAAATATGCTTGCGTCCCGCCGACTGGACGCCTGTGTTTTCCAATAACAACTTTCCAGTCATGTATTTAACATAACGTCCTCCTTGTGTGTATGTGTGCTTCAATATCTGCCATCCAGTTAATGGTTCCCAAAATAGTGTTTTCCTTGTATATATATTTCAATATCAGCACCTGTAAACCTGTATAGAATCCTAGAAACGAGAAGACTATTCCCTCTACGCCAAGCACATACAGAACATAAGCCCTTTCAAACTAGTTCATCTACGCCGTATAGTGATATCACAAGCAGACATAAACAATACAATTACAAGTATGCTTGCGTTCTCCCCCACCTTGGTGGAAATATTCGCATTCGTATTCACCGAGTAGTAGGCCTGATATTCGTATTCATGAAGGTAGTATTCTTTGCATCAAGGTTATTATATTTACAAGTATGTTCAAGTTCCCCCACCTTGGTGGAAATATTCGCATTCGTATTCACCGAATAGTAGGCCTGATATTCGTATTCATGAAGGTAGTATCATCATATGCATCACTCTCAATAATAAAATCATATAGATAAATAATTACGGTAACTCATAAAAATACGATATTACTTATATTAAACGAACAAAACAAAACAATCTGTCATATAAGTGAATAACGTGATCACGGAAGACCGAAGGTTAACTACCCCTGAACAAACCGCGAACTGCCCACAATAATGGAAAATGTTGTAGAAAACATTTCAAATATCTAATATTGAATGAATAAAACCATGTCATATGAAAACTATCACGGCTACGGAAGACCGAAGGTTGATCTGATCTAACCGTAAACGACCCACAATAATGGAATATGTTGTAAAAAAAACATTTCAAATATCTAATATTGAATGAATAAAAACAATGCCATATGAATAACTATCGCAATTAAGGAATATATACAATTCGAAACACGTCTTTATAAGAACTTGATAGGAACAAATCGTGTTTCAACGATTGCCTAATGATACGCAATACAAACATGTAACGAGTTCAAATAAACCACACATTCATGTTTTAATAAAATAAATATAAAATCCAGAAACATTTTTAAAATAAATTGTTTGTAGGAAATTCCTCGTACGATTTGAATTTATATCACACTGACAATCGTGATATCAAAACCCCATAAATACTCCGATCCCAATTATTTCCAAACAATACAAATCATATAGAAATCCGTGTATTCAATCGCCAGTATAGATAACAAAGCATTCTTTAGCATAAGAATACATCCGCCCTGAAGAACCTCTCGCACATTCCGAACCTTGCGACATTGAATATACATAATTATACTGAATTTTAAAACCCACGAACAAACACGAAACACCCTTCGTCAGTAAAGTATTCCATTTTAAAGCCTTTATATCTTTGGTAATATATGAATATCAAATTTAAATGATTTTTCATATGAACAGCGACAGAATTACATATTTCATCAGCGTTATGCAATAATTCCCCCGCTGGAATTATCACCGTAGCAACAGTACGATTTCTTGTACATTAAATCCGAAGCGCGTATAGTAATAATTATCCCTAGGCCCAAAATACGTAACAAAACAATCCACCACATGTATCAATAATTGTTACGATCCAGAAAGTTCTAAATTGAATACACGAAAAAGGCAATAGAAATAAATAATATTGAAAATGCTTAGCTGTTCACTGTTCCAATTCTCTTTGAATTATTATCAACCTCTGGCTTTTTCCTCGATCCAGCCAAATTATCTTCCTTACTTCGGACTCTCCTCGACAAAGCCTCCGCCGACCTTCAAGCTGAAAACTCAAGTGCCGCTTTCTAATTTGTAACGCCTAAAAATAGTCCCTATCTCGCGCCATCTTTGATTCCAACTAGCGTGTAAAAGTCAAAGTCTAACTCTAAGGACGCGTTTCATTGGCCAGATTCGTTACGCGGACAACCGCTTTTGATTGGCTCGCTTCGCCAAACTAAAATAACATAAAGCCTGCTTTACACGCCCGCGTGCAGAAATAATAAAGCTCGTCCGCACCTACTTATCCGGCAAATATTTAATTATAGAGTATTTAACGGTTTGTGAAGCTTCTCTTTATTATAAACTTTAGCAGATAGATATTTTCGTATAATTTTTCAGCAATGTCTATTTGAATAGGCCAATATCGTTACAAGTGTTCACAATGCATAAAGTAATTTCCATCATGTTACAAATGCTTGAAGAAATATGAGTAATAAAAAATATTTGTCAAAAGGAAACTCCCGAAATTTAATTCAAATGACGATTTCATTTTAGTAAAAAAAACGATAAATTTAAATATATGTGACTGAAATCTTAATCGTCCGTGTGTTGATATCACATTTTCTAGAAATTAACAGTTCATTGTTAATCTTTAGAAAAATAACTTTTCGTTTATTTCAGTACAATTCACATCAATTTATTCAATAAATAACATATACTATCTACGCGATAATTATTTAATTTTATGAATAATAATTTTTTTAATAATAAATTTATTGTTTAGGTATATAATATTATGATTATATTAAATGAATTTTCGTACATACTCTCTGTACATTTAATTCTAAATATACAGAGAGAACACACATAAGAATTCCTAATATATAAAATAACTTTTACAAAAACTATAGGAAAATCCTGCTTCGGAAAACCCCTTCAGAGATATGAAACAGATCAACATCCTAAGTGATGTTTCACAATCAAAAGTGTGAAAAAGTCTTAGTGCGCGTCAGAGCAATCATATTATAATAAAATAAGCATAATATAAATCCAATCTACTCACGTTTCAAGGCTTTTCCTTCTGGCGAGCATGGCTTTTGATTGAGCAAACAATCCACGTAGTTCCTGACCAACCTCTTGCTCGACAATATGGCGTCGACGTCCAAGTAGTCGTACCGGGAGTCATAGAAGTTTCCCGCCGCGTCCTGTCCCTGCGCGGCCGTCCACGCGGCCAGTAGCAACACGCATGGCAACACAAGGAAATTCATGATGCACACGGTTTTCCAAATTCAAAAACTGACCATTGATAATCTGTTTTTTTTTTAACGCGAAATCTTTATGGCTGTTGTCTGTCCTCAGGAAAGTTGTGTCGTGTCTGAAAGAACAAGAAGAAAATTATTTTTTATTTTTTGTTTTTGTGTTGCTCTGCACTACGATACATCCACATGGATAAATATATAATACTATTATAGTTTACAAGAAACTAAATCCCGAAATGTACTTATATATAAATGTGTATTTTTATATAAAAAAAAACAATAGCAGAAGGAAATTACCTACCACCGGTTGCTGTTGCTAGGCCCTGACTGCGACTCTTTTGTAATCGCATAATTGATGTAATAATAAAATAATATACCAGATTCGTATTAATAATGCCAGTCTTATTAGGATTTGCTCTTACATTTTATACTTTTTGACAGTAAATGATATTTTTTAAATTAAAAAGACATTAGTTATGGCAGTGAAAATATTAAAATAAATATATATTTGTGATTTACAACAGAAGACTACTGATTTTTCGACCGAAATTAAAGAAAATCAAATAATTTTGTTAATTCTTTAATAAATTTTTTACATCAAAGTGTACCATTATAAAAGCTTAATAATTTTAGTACGATATACACATAAATTTGAAGATTATATAAATTTTAAAATGTTTGTCATTTATTGAGACGCAAATCGAACTTTCGGATTTATCGATTTCAGTTAAATTGTCAAATGTTTAAAACAGTGTTGCCATGAGAGATATTAGTTTACAATAACAAACTTTTACAAAATTCTTTGTTTTGTTTTCGCGAAACAAAACAGACTTTAACTGCAAGTATATATAAGCTCGTACATACACGTGTTAATGTTTTTATAACGAGAAAGTTGTTTGGAATAATATGATAATGGACAGTCCTAGGAATGTATTGTAGACAAAATACCAGCCATCTGCCATTAGTACTCATTGTAGTACATATACAAGTTATGAATGAAAACGTTTTTTTCTAAATAATGACACATGTTAGTATTTAGAAAAAAATGGTTCTTTGATGTGTGTTTGACGTAACATTTAGAAAATATAACGATATAGTGTATAAAAGCAAAGGCAACAATGTCAAAAAAATAAAATAAATGTTTTGAATTCAGTCACCGAGATTACTAATTTAAAGTATACTAAATTCTAGATTTTATGTATCTATCACTTCCAAAATCATGTTTCTTTTTAATGTAAGTTGTATGAAAAACCATAAAAAAATTTAAAATCCAAAATTATACTATAATTATTAATTTTTTTAACGAAAATTTTATAGATCTTCTTGATCGCTGCCACGAGTCTGCTTGCAAAATTTCAGCTCGATTGGATCACGAGAAACGGGTTAAAAATCGATCCAAAGTTTTTTCGTCAAACAAACAAACAACCAGATGCCACGAGTTAAAATAAACGGAGTAAAAAACTAACCCATAAAAACCAAGTTTTTATTATACTCACTTTCTTTGTAAAATATAACAACAATTAAAGACGAATTAAAACATATACCTAACATAACACTAAACTTAAAGGAATTTAATGTATTTCTAAAATGTCAGATGTTTTGAGCTTTGATAAGACACTTCATGCTTTGAAGATTAAATTCTAAAAACATTTGTCGCTCAATTAAATCGAGATTTTGATAGATTCAATTATCAGCAATATCGTACCTTATGAATTTCCAGCGTCAAAGGATTTAAAATAGTCTGAATCAGATTTGAGTTTTGCTGTCGTCTGTGAACCAATTGTTTTAAATTTACGAAATTCGTAATGATATACCTACCTATTATACCGACGGAGTAATTCAAATTTTAAATATTCCGTGACGTCGTTAGGCCGCTGTTGGAAGTAATAAAACATTTGTATGGTTTCCAAAAAACCATTAAAATTTCTAAAAATCCAAAATTATACTATAATTTTTTTAATGAAAATTTGAAAGATCATTTTTATTGTCGCCACCAGTCTGCTTGCAAAGTTTCAGCTCGATTGGGTCACGGGAAAAGGGTTAAAAATCGATCCAAAGTTTTTTCATCAAGCAAGCAGACGCCACGAGTTAATATAAAGGGAGTAAAAAAGTAACCCATAAAAACCGAGTTTTTATTATACTCTCTTTCTCATTTACCTACTTTTGGAAACTGGTTTGGCGCTTAACTACGCATTGGGCTTCGGTCGAGTAATAGAAAAGGACGGGCTACGGAAGTGAGTAATAGAAAATTTCCAAAAATCCAAAATTATACTATAACCAGGTTCCGTGTCTACCAGACGCGTTGAAATATTTTCATAAAACTTAGTAAGTTGTATGAAAAAACCATTAAAAATTTGAAAAATCCAAAAATTTATTAATTTTTTTTAACGAAAATTTTATAGCCCTCTTGATCGTCGCCATGAGTCTACTTGCAAAGTTTCAGCTCGATTGGATCACGGGAAAACGGTTAGAAATCGATCCAAAGTTTTTTCGTCAAGGAAACAAGCAAGCAGACGCCACGAGTTAAAACAAAGGAAGTAAAAAGGGAGGGTTTTTACCAACTCCTGCTCAAAAATTTATCGGCGGGCATCGAAAAACCTGTAGAACATTGGAAAGAAGTTGAAAATAATAAAGAAGACTAATAATGGAGAATTATTTGTTGTAATTTTGGTGTCCTATAGTCTTCTTAATTTTGAATAAAAGGGGAACAGTAGTATTATAGTATAATCAAAAAAATAGTCATGTCATGTAGTGCATACAATTCAATGAGCTTGATGGTCTTGTGGTTGACACTTGCGTAGTGATTCAGTGGTTGCGGGTTCATGCCTCATCCAGATCAGCAAGTTATATATTATTATATTTTTCATAGCACACGCGTCTATTGAGCAGTTTGTAAATAGTGGGAATATTGATTTGACACGTTTCCGTAAACGCATCTCTATTTAAGAATAAAAATAAATAAAATTTAGCCTTCAATGTGAAGCCATTTTCTTCAGCTATAAACTAATTGTTATACTAACTTATTTTCTAAATAAATAGTTTAGGCAGTTTCGTTTTAAAAAACTAAATGTATTTAAAAAAAGATGTAACATAATAAATCAATTTAAATATTTTCATAGAAAAATATAATATAAAATGGATAAGAAGCTCTAAAAGTTCTCGCGCAGTTGAATTTCGCTTATATTTCCTGTCAGTAATCTTCACTACTGGTGTTAATTTGCTTAATTTATAGATATGCTAGAAAACCATAGATAATATATTTTTTTCATTAAAAGACACTTCATTGAAATTCGGACATGGTATTTTTCCGTGGTAATGTGCAGTGCTTACTAAAATGTGTTTATCAATGCTTCAAAACTGGAAAACAAAGTATTTAACGTAATTTAATCATTATAACCAGAGTTCTATAAGCGTTTGTTGCATAATGATGAACTAATTTCATCAACAAAGATGTTGTGGTTATTTACCAACACGAAAAATCGGTATTGTCATGCATTGTGGAAAATGAGTACTTACTTATTAAATATGTACTTATGTAATCATGTACTTACTTATTTAAGTATACATTTATAACTAAGGTAATTGTACTTTATTATATGCATTAGGATTAATTTTATACATTTTTGTGCTGTAATAAAAAAACATGTACATCAATGAATGTATATATAAACAAGAATATCTTTTGATATGCAATTCGCTCGTAATTTTTTTCACTATATTGATATTATTTCACAAAGAAATTGAGCCTTAATTATAATAAAATCAACACTCATAGCAGTAACATAATATTCAATAGAGTTCACACTTATTTAAGTGAGCATAATATTGCGTAATCTTTAATGTTTTACAATTTTATTTGATGTTTTGTTTTCGTAACATACAAGCAAGTCGTTTCTGTACATGAGATCTGTTTCATTAATTTCCATAAGATTTTAATATTCAGTTGTGTCAATGATTCTTCAGATATTTATTTTAACTGTTGCATGTCCAGTTTTTCTTGTGTACTTGTAATTACTTGCCGAATTACGAATAATCGGCTATATTTACCAATGTCAAAGTTGCACCAATTTTGTAATTTTTTTTTACCTAGCCTGATAAAGCGTTCTGATTACATAAATGATGTAAAAATTTTTTGCAAGCAAGTTTAAAAGCAGTTATTTTAAGTTTAAAAATAAATTATACATTTTTGACACTTCACGCCATAGATGCCCATACAAATTATATGTTTTTGCTGTTTTATTCATAGAAAATCAGCCTTTTCCATTTTTAATCATTGAATAATTGTCTATAGTTCGCGTATCGTATAGATAAAATGGCTGATCTGTCAAACTTACTAAGGAAATTATTACGATTTTTAAATTGGAATAACTGCTTTTAAACTTGCTTGCGACAAAATTTTACATCATTTATGTAATCAGGACCCTTTATTACGCCAGGGGAAAAATATTTACAAAAGTGGTGCAACATTGAGCGTTTCTTCATTGGACGACACGGCCCCAAAAGGCACGGCACCGGCAGCGGCCCGGCGCCGGTGCCGTGTGGTTTGGGGCCGTGTCGTCCAACGAAGAAACGCTCATTGGTAACTTATTCCGAATAATCTGTTACCAATTATCACAATAATCTTGAAATCACAAGTCTATTTAAAATAATGGTTTGCTCATCATATTTCTAATGTAAGCTCGTCTATTATTAAAACTTCCTCAGAGCTGTTGTCCAATATCTAATTTATCTCTTGATTTATTTTAAACAATATTTTTTTATGAAAGTACCTATGTTCTAAGAATACATACAGTTACTGGATTTTGTCCCCAGAGGGATGATTCATTAATTAAAGATAAATTATAGAAGTCTCACAGAGACGAAGCTAATTTACGTATGAAAAAAGTGGATGGAAGTCTCTTATACGATGGCTCAGGGCTTATAACCTGTACGAGCTGGCTTAAGTAATCAATCTGCATAATGCAACGTTCACCAATTCCATCGTAAAAACATTCACACATTAACAAATTTTGAAAGTTCTATATAAATGTTCGAAACAAGCTTTCATATATTACTATGGTCTCTGCTAGAGACATCTGTTGATTTTTTCTCATTCACAAGTAAGTATACACAGCTTTCGTAGCTAGTAATGATACCTCTATATTTTATTTATTTAAAAAAAATTAAATATATAGGTATGAGAAAAATGAAAGGTTCTTTTTTCGAACATATATCATAGAACTTTCAAAATTTGATAATGTGTGGATGTACTTACGATGGAATTGGTGAACGTTGCATTGTGTAAAGTGATCACTTAAGCCAGCTCAAACAGATTGTAAGCCCTGAGCCATCGTATAAGAGACTTCCATCCACTTTTCTCATATATCAATTAGCTGTGAGACTTATATAATTTATCCTTAATTATTTATTTTATTTTAAACGAGATATTAACAGAATAATGAGTACAAATTTAAAAAGAATATAATATTATTTATTTTAAACTCAGTCCACTATCCCAATTACATTTGTCTTTAGCCTGCTCTAGCAACATGCATATACCTACATATTTAATGGATCATTGCAGTGTGACCATGTACGTATATGTAGATTGATTGATTTTGGTTGTTCTATGGGTTCAGGTTATCAAGAAAATGGATGTTCTGTAGGAGTGACTTTTTAAATGATGTTAGGGTATCCGCAAGAATATCAGCATCAATGTTAGGGTCAGCACTGTACATATTCTATGTACGATACATTTTTGTAATGAGAGCAAAATAGCGAACATTATAAGGATGCTGACTTATTCTAAAGAGCTCCGGGTTTCAAATTTATGTCTGATAAAGAAAGATAATCAATAGTTCTACTGAGTATATCTTGTGTAGCACTGCAAGATCTGATATTTTCTGTCGGGATTCCAAATTGTGTATTTTAAAAAAGGCAAGATGAATATTCTAAGATACTTCGTACTAGTATTATATAGAGAATTTTCAAATGCCAACTGTGGTGTTTTTAGGCTGGCCACCCTGACCCAGGAGGGGAAGGGGGGTCGGCATACAAGGATGTGCGCGCATGGGCGCGCCCTCTTCTTCCGTCTAGGATTGTATAAGATCACGGTAGTTGGTGTCGGTCTGCAACACGTATTCTACAATAATACAGAACAGTACTTATTATCACCTGTTTTTTCTTAAAACAAATCCTCGTATTCCTAAAGCAGGAATACTCTACACTTGGCGCAGCCGTTTGGTAAAGAATTTATCTAAATTTAATGGTGTCAGTTCTTTCGTGGATCTCTATACCTGAAGCCCCTTGTTGAATACGACTTCAACGAAACGTCGAGAATCGTTTCTTGGAATAACACATGGTTCGTATTAAATATCCGTAACTATTTACAGTTAAATTAAAAATAAAAAGTCTAACGTCCGTAATAATAACCTTAACTCTTTAAGAAAATGGATATTCTGTAGGAGTGACTTTTTAAATGATGGTAGGGTATTCGCAAGAATATCGGCATCAATGTTAGGGTCAGCACTGTACATATTCTATGTACGATACATTTTTGCTTTACCATCGTTTGCTCACTCATACGTTTCTTCTTTCCCAAACTATCTGAACGATTCATTCTTAATAATATTAACGATGCAAAAAATGGACTTCGCCACTTCGCTCCTGATTTGTTTAATCTGTTGATTCTAGCGAACGTTGATTTTACACATATGATTATGATTGATCGTATTTCATTGCATTTATTCTACTTTCTCCAGACATTACTTCCATACATTAGTTTTTCGGTCAGGACTATACTGCGCAGCGCTGCGCTTGTTTCGGATGACAAATTTCTATTGGCGACAAGTGTGGTTACAACACCATTCACTTTTCGTTAATTTTTTTTAAGTCTTGCCGTCATCAGAGAACGTACTTCTTAAATACAAAAAATCATATCTGTATTCATTCTAAACATTCATCGATTGCCACACTTTCATTTTTCTCTAATACCGTCACATACAATTCGTTAAAATTCCTCAGAAGTTCACTCTCGATGACATAAAACATTTTAGACACCAGGCACTTCAGATGCTGCAATGTAAGTCGCGAATAATTGATTGGATGTGGTGAAATGGAAAAAATGCCTCACGATAGTAAATATTTAATCTAAGTCTCAAAATATTGGACCTGAAAAATAATTATAATTAAACGAATTAACTTAGTTCATCACCACTTAATTTTTGGTAAAACCAACCGGCTTCGGAAATAACGTTCATTCGTCAGGGTATGCTTAATACTAATTAAACTTTACAAAATTATGAACAATCATACCTCAGTGTCAATACTAATTAAACTTTACAAAATTACCTCAGTACTCTAACCTCACAGTACAGTAGTACAGTAACCTCAGTTTCAAGTGTCCAAATGGGGATAAATATGGGGGTGCGAAAAAACAGGTGATAGGGTGAAAGGGAACATATTCAAGATAGGACTGTAAGTTAGATTTTTTTGGTTATTTATAATGCATTCATTATTATTTATGGATTTCTTTATTTCTATGGTTTCTAAATTATTTAGACGTCTACTTTTACTATCAATGTGAAAAATATTGACTCCTGTATTTTTATCAAAACTATGGTTGTTCTCAATAATATGATTGGAAAATTCAGAAAAATTTGAATTATTTAAGCATCTTATATGTACAATATATAGTATATAAAAAAATGTTCTCTTCGAGAATCTGATTGTTTTTGATTCGAAGTTTTTCGGAATGGATGGTTCGATGGTTGATGTTTTGCAGTTACTGTTTCATGATCCGTGGCGTGAAAAGTTGTGTAAAAAAACATTGGCTAGAACATAGCTGGGCAATTTTACAGGAAATGGTATGTAGTACAAAACATATTTTAAATAATTATTAACCACCATCTATATTATATTCTCGTACTACTTGCGTATCACCGGTGTAAGATGATTGGTAGCAGGATATTTCATTCTGGCTGTAATGTATAGTACACAATGTCTGTGCTAAAGCAGTGTTAAGTAATTTTTTTTGAAAAATATTACCCATTTCAAAGGGATTTCATAACGCAGCTTTATTGGAGCTTAAATAACCAGAAACTGCATTTAAGTAACAGAATATTACATGCAAAAAATTTAAGTATAGTACATGCAAAAGTTTTTAAATATTTAACTATTTACGATGAAATGGCGCGGGGCCAATTGCATGGTTTTTATTTTTTCTGTTATAACTTAATATTCTCACAATTCAGATGTTTTTTGCAGGCACTTTATTGAATTATTATCGTTATGGATAATTTATATATATATATGATTTATGTACTTTTAATTATGCCTAATATTAACTATTCTTCATATATCTATTCTAGAATTATCCACACAAAATTATGTTGCAATTTATTGCTATTCCAGATGTGTTGAATGGGAAAAAATAATAACGATAAGATAAAACTTGAATACTTCAATAGGTGATGTTAACTTATGATGATAACTCATGTGGGATACTTAAAAAGTATCTATTATTTGGTTAATTGTTAAATGCAGTGGTTCCTTTTAAAGCAAGTATTTACCAAAATGTTTTTAGCTAATTTATTTTTAATAAGTGTCGTTTGTTAATTAATTAATCAATACACATATTATTTGATAAATGAAATTACTTTTTCCATTTGATTTAGTCAAAATTGTATTTAAAATATTGCTATATAATATTGTATATAAAACTTGCCATATTCCCTGAGTTAAAAATAATCTAAATATAAAAATTTCGTTGTTTGTACATCTGTCTATCTATCTGTCCGTAATTTCGTTCGAATTCACGGCCAAATAATACGACTGGAGAAGGGGTTTAACACCGGGCGAGCAAACTCGAAAGCGGTAACCTAGCGACGTTGCCTCATCGCGTGTGCGTGACCCGTCAGAAATACTCGTAGACCACATGTAAGACTAGCAAAGACGCGAGCTAGTTTTCCGTCATTTTTGACGGGTAACAGCTAGTTACGTATAAAACGTATTAACTATCGGTCATAATTGACCCATTATTTCCGTTTATACTATATTGGTTGGTGAGAAAATAATCGTTGCAAAACATTAGGTTTATTTTTACCGTATCCTATGTATGTACGTGTGAGTCCGATTAAAATTTATTTAACTAATAACAGTTTAACCACGCTCCATGAACTGTTTCTGCCGCAGTTTGGTTCCACCGTATAAATATTGATTGCACAGTTTTCTTCTTTTCGCAACGTCATTACCTGATTTTAAAAAAGAAAATTTACAGTTGAAATACTTGGGTATTCGCCCGTACAAGTGTGCACTAACCGGTTGGATAAACTATTCGAGTTCAAGTTTAAGTAGATTATCGTTGTGGTTCAGGATGAAACCGTTAACTGATACACGCTTTTCCTGTTATTGGTTGCTGTTAACTGGCCTTTTCCAGTAGCTGTAAAAAGGTCAGTTATGCTAGTGATCTAATAAGGAAGCTTGTTTTCGAAGGATAGCTGTAGATAACAGCGGCTTGTCTGTATTTAAAAATAAATTATTAGAATTTTCACAAAAAAAATAAATTAAATATGATTTTATAAATCTATTTAGATTTTAATATATTGTCACGTGTTGTGGCTGCGGGAGGAATGAATGAAAACACTGGAAATTAATTAGCGATTTATTAATAACTGTTTAAATAATTATTAAATGTACAAAGTCACTTAACACTATTAAACTTAACGCTTTTATTTAAATTACACTTTTTCGCAATATATAACTCGTTTATGAACACGCTGGTCAACACGTTTTTATTACTTGCTAGAATGTTCTGTTCTCGAACGTATTATTTATTGTTTATTTCTTTCGCTAGTTGGGTACTTCGCTCGATTATTCTTTCTATTTATCGCTTCAATTATCGCACCTATCCACCCTGGCCTTACGGCTCGCTGCCAACTTCGCACGGTAACGATCTCTCAAACTTCTCCTCCCGCTGCCGCGCGTCCGTGTTTATATCCAAATGCTGATACTTTTGTACTTTCTGGATTATTCTAGTATTTAGGAGAAGGTTCGAATGAATGTTTCCCGAAGGTTTTAGATCACCCTAGATTTTTATAGGCCGTTCTCGATGTTTCGATCTCTCTTCTTAGTGTACCATTCCGTGACAATATCGTTATATTCTTTTTGAAAAATAGGTTTTCAATTGCACTTTCTTTTCAAAATATATGTTTACGTAAAACTCCCCCGTCAACTTAGTGACTGCATGCGTCTTGCTGGTAGGTGTAATTCATAGTTTTAGTGCAATTTTGTAAAGAATTTACATACTTTATTTGTGGTATTGTAATTTTAATTGACATAGTTTCTTGAGAATTAAAACAACACACAAATAATCAATTTAATCCATAAACTATGTCAAAATGGTAAGAAAATATTTTCTATTTTAAACTGTGTTTCGAATTTGGCGAACTTCCGAATAGTATGAAGATGTAAAAAATGTGTTATATAAAGTGCCGATACGATATAGGAATCAATTAATATCATTAATCCGAACCATGGCCTCACAATCATAAGTAATAATAATAGGCATTTTTGTTGTTTATTGGGTTAACTTTGTTGATGGACATAATTATTAATTTTAATTAATTAAACTACTTTGTATTAACCACGTAACTAGTAACATCCCATTTTGGCGCCCACTTCACAATTACCCCCACCATAACCGTAGCCACGCCCCCGTTCAAAAATTGATTTGTTTGCTAGAATAAGTAATGGCTAGTTAGTTTGCGTCCTTCCTGATGATGATACAGTAGTATCGAAACCGGTAGACGTAGAGTTACTAGTTAAATGGTTAATATATAGTTGTTCAATTAATTAAAATTAATAATAATAATACGTATCATTTGTTATTTTTGCACTCTATATTTTTGAACATGTTATTTTTTACAAGTTCTTTGTTAGTTTCGAATCTTATATAATCAAGTTTTGGGCATCTAGAAAATAAAAAATGTAAATTTTTTCAACACGTGGAATTGGAATAGGCGGACTAAACTACGCTATCGCTACATGAGTTTGATTATATTTTATAATTTTTCTGCTCGAGTTTTGAGAGAATCAGAATATCTCATCGACAACTGAAGTATTAAACTGACTACATTCACAAAAAGATTTTTTTGCATGGATTAGGCGCAAATAAATACAAATAATTAATTAAATATATATTTACAATGGGAGCCTGCGTAAAAGTGGTTGTAACGAGAAAATTGAAAACAGAGGAGAGAAACGGTGAAAGCAATATTGTTAAACAAATTATTACCCTAGTCAAATTTCTTTTAATTTCTCTACTCGAAAAATTATTCATTTATTATCTTAACGCGCGGCGGAATAGAGAAGTATTACATGAATGAAAATAATGATTATTATCCATGATGTGGTTCGCGAATTCAGAAATTATTTTACATCTATTTTACCGACCATCATGAATAATCTCTACAATGTAAACGCCAAATCCGTCAATACATGAAAAAAGATTTGAATCTGATTAACGCCGTAGGACCTTAAATTTAATGTTTAAGGTGGGAAGAAAGCATCACATCATTTTTCCGCAGGTGTGAGCATAAAACGATGGTGTGACGATGACTAGGCGGTACGAAGAAAAGTCTACGGCACTTCATCATTCACTTCAAACAAGCCGTCAACTCCCTGCATGAGCGGCGTTGCGTGCAATTTTTTTAAAAGTGTTGCCATAATTAGAATCTGGGTCAGACATTTTGAAGGACGTCGCCTTATTATAACGCACAGCGATGAGAAAGGCGAGCAGCACGGAGAATTATTATTATCGTTTGGTACTTATGGCTTATTGACCGTAAAAGGTGGTACAACAACAGAAAGCTGAGCGACCAACGCAGAAAGTCATTCATCCACAGGCTGAAGATGAACCGGTATTGTGAGCTGCACTGTTATGGCTCGATGAGACGCGTACCTACAGTGAATGGTACCCATCGCTTACGCAGGACCGTTCAAAGAGTAAAATCTTCCATATCGGTCCTACTCAATCGTCTCCAGGTTTACATTTTTTTTTCAACTAACATGCAAGACCGCGCTACCCCGCGCAAGTCGTATAAACCGACGCGAGGCGGCGCGGCCGCATGAACAAAACCATTCATGTCCCCGCCGTTGGAAGATGTGTTTATTTAAAAATAAAACGACACATAAAAATATTTAACAAAAAGATACTTATACCTATAAATATTGTAAAATATATAATATACATATAATAAAAACATAAAATTAAAAAGAAATAAACATGTAAATCATAAAGTAATAAAATAAACCGAAATATATAGTAAAAAACTAAACCATAAAAACCAAGTTTTTATTATACTCCCTTTATCTTTGAATCAGGTTTCGTGTCTGTACACGCGTCGGGCTAATTACTCATTTGTATTGATTCCAATTTGAAAAAAACCATTAAAATTTCGAAAAGTCCAAAATTTTACCATATTTATTTTAAAAAAATTTAACGAAAATTTTTTAGATCATTTTTATCGTTGCCACGAGTCTGCTTGCGAAGTTTCAGCTCGATTGGACCACGGGAAAAGGGTTAAAAATCGATCCAAAGTTTTTTCGTCAGACAAGCAAGCAAGCAGACGCTGCGAGTTAAAAGAAAGGGAGTAAAAAGATAAGGACACGTCCCACGGCGATGTCAATGGATGTTGCGTACAGACAATGGATGTTGACCTACAGAAATGAATATACCGCCCGACGTACATATTGTATCAAATATTTTCATAGAATTGTGGCCCTTCTCCTGAAAATGAGATAAATCTCAGCTAATGGATTCTTGTCGACTGAGGCAAGATAAGCGATACTCAATGAGGTTCTGGCGTTAACACTAATGTATGGAAGTGAATCCTGGAAGTGGTAGAAGAGGAAATGGAATTACCTACTTAGTAACAAGTTGGATTAAAATACGTAAAGCGTAGATTTTTACGGAAACGGATCGTTTGACCGGTGAAGAACGGAAAAATCTATGTTTTAAACGAAATTTTACTTTAATCCATCTTGATACAACCGGACCTTAATCGCATGTGTGGCAAATCCGTTAATATATGTGCCATATGTGCTACTATGGTAGGGTAAAGAAGTAACTAAATAAGAAATTAATGTAAAGCTGATCTAAGAATTACGAATAGTAGAATTAAAAAAGGGTTAGATAGTTATATTGATGGAAACAAAGGAATGTTAGAACATGAATGATAAGTATGTATAAGTCAATAAATGGAACAGTGTAGAGAAATATAAACATCATGAAATAAATATTAGTGAATCAAGTATATAAATTATTTTCGGAGTACAGTTATTTTTTAAATTCTAACTATTTTTTGTTTTGATTATGTAATATTCTATTTGTTTTATGTATTTCTTGAATTTCGTGTATTCGTTCTTCAGTTCTGATGGTAAATTATTGAAAAATTTAACACTTAGATAAGTGTAATAGTGTTGTGTGGGTGTTTTGTTGTATTTGGGAATGTTTAAACATCCTATTATTTGCGCTCCTTGGCTATAAATATGAGAATTGATACGGGGACCACGAATGCCGACTATTGTTTCCAACAAAGCTCTCGAAATTGTCCCGAGTAAAATCTCATAAAACTCTCTTTGGTGGATACGGATCATTAGGATGAAACTTCTGCTGTAATTCTGTATCGACTTTTAGGCAAGTTTCAACAGCAAAATTTCACATATTTTTCCCAGTAACAAAAATAAAATTTAATTCTTTTTAAACATAACGATTGGATTTTTTAAAAAGTATTTTTGTAAGTTACACCATGCGGGATATGCTAATACGACGCAATATGGTTTTGTAACCGAGAAACATGAAGCGCGACATGCATAAAAAGCGACAGTAACATAATAAAAAAATAAATAAATAAAGTTGTCTTTATATTTTTTATTGAGACAGAATTGAACCAAAAGAGAAATCAAGAACCGTGTGAGAAAAATATGGAAAGCAGCAAATAATACACTCAAAAAATATAAAGTTTTCGTAATCATTAGTTTCTGTTATCTTCACAATCATGTCTTAACCGTTATCATAAAAATTTAATGAAAAAATTGAGATTCGATTGAAAACAATTATTTTTTAAATCACAAACAATAATTTGGCAATTAAATTTTGTTTTTTTTAATTGATCGCCAGGTGTCGCTCCACATTTTTAAATTGATTGGCGGTAAAGTTAGCAATAGGTACTTAATTTGGATCGGTTAAAAAACATTTGGAAAATCATGCATGGATTTTTAAAGTTAAGATTGTTCAAACATTAAGAAATCTTCTGCCAAACGGATGTAAATTCAATAAGAACTGGTCGTTATCAAATCCAATCAATGATAAGTTGGCGAAAGTCGTTAGAAATTTTTATATTGATAGACTAATGATTATTGGGAAATACTAAAATATTGATTTGTTAAAAAACACATCCATATCCACAAAGAAATCAGCAGATATTTTATGATTATTCATTGACATGACAATTCAAAAATAAATCATTTTTCTTTTGTTAACATTAATTTTATTTGATTCAAAGCTTTTTTGTTAAAACGCAAAAGTGTAATTAGAGTTTACTCCTCTTGATGTGATTAACAAAACTACTCCAAGAGCACGAATATTATGTTGTGTTTGATGATTGATAACGATCTGCTAAAGATAAACTAGAAACACCTTTAACAATTTAGGGGATTCTCGCGTCTCAATCCCGACAAAATTGAGAAAAAATAAATTCAAACGACTCAATATTTCGGCACTTGAATATTTTTATTTTTTTTTATTTTTATTTTTATTTTTTTTATTTTTTATTTTTTTTAAATAGAGATGTGAACACGGAATACGTGTCACATCAATATTCTTACTATTTTCAAACTAAGCTAAACGCTTGTGCTATGAAAATAGGACTAACTTGCTAGTCTGGAGTGAGGTTCGAACCCGCGACCTTTGGATCACGTGGCCAGTGTCCTAACCACAGGACCAACAAGCTACTCGTTGTATAATATTTATAATATAATAATTAGGTGTGATTGTAAAACTAGATTGCTAATCGATGCTCTGCATTAATCTTGTAACAATCTACACAACTTACATTAACTGCGTAATAAAATCTAATCTCAAAGTTTATTACGAATCAATTCAATTTATACTTTTTATGGTTCGAAGAATGTCATGCAATCATGCAGAAGGAAATCCTATTTTATATATACATACACTTATTCTCATTTATATATACCTACATGTTATACATTTACAAGCTAACCCATGGACTCCACGTCTATATCTTCATAAATAATAAAAAATTAATCAAAAATATCAAAACATAATATGCTGATAACTGAAATTAAAAAAAAAAACATTTAACGCTGTTCTCTACAAAAACCTTTCCGTTAGCAAAAAAGTTGTCTTGAGGTGTACTGAAGACGAATCAGTCAGAAAGGCTCTGTCAAATAGCTTATGTACCCGTTGTAAACTCAATACAAAACGACCACAAAAACTACGGATTCAATGTTTTCTTTGAATTATATTTAAAAAATAATTTTATTTGTATCGTCAAGAATCAAACTGTGTGTTTTGGAGCGTTAAACTTAGCTCGATCGAATAGCTAAAATTTGTCTATTCCCGCTTATTCTTAATGTAATATATTTTTTACCAAATTTTAATACCAAATTTCAAATGGTACATTAACAACGATATAATAAAATACAAAAAGTTCATCCTCTTACATATGTCCGTGGACCTTAGGTCAAGATATTTTTTTCACTCATAAAATTGAAAATATTTTTTTTTACCTTCCTTGTTTCAATACATTATCTGGAACTATATCAATTCACAAAGGATGTTATTGACGTATTTTTTAACATAACACGACAGCCTTCAAATGGTGTCATATTATTATTTTTTTCATTATTATCATTTGTTTCGTTCTCAAAGGCTGTAGAAAACTATTTTTTCGTAACTTAATACGTAAGTTCTACGGTTAAAATTTTATAACAGCGTAATCGATTTAAGCAACATAAACTCACTGCTTTTTTAAAATGTATTAAATTACTTCTTCAAAAGGAGCAAAATGGATTTTTGATGACATTATTAATATAATTAATAAAAATATACTTTGATTTCACAACTTATATAATGAAAATATCAACATGTTTCTGGCCATCAATAGTTATGGAGTTATGTAATAACAAAGTTTGGATTTTTTAAAATTTTTCTGACTTATTTTTTACAAAACGTTGAACTATCATTACAGTAACTCATATTGATTACGAAAAATTCATTCGTTTCAATATAAATTAAATAAAATGTTAAAAGTCCTGCAGAAATTCCAATTGGAATTGTAAGGTTATTATTATTTTATTTGACTTGTATTAAAGGGAATGAATTTTTCATATTCGATATAATTAACTGTAATGATGGTCCAACGTTTTACAAATCAGAAATATTGAAAAAAAATGCAAACTTAGTTGTCTCTTAGTTGTATCTCCATAACTATTGATTGGTCGTGGTTGTTTCAACATTTTCGACTTATAATTAAAGCAGGAATAGTTCTGAGAGGTTATTAATGTTTTCCAAATTACCCTGTAGTGGTGAAAACAAATTATATTTTTATTAATTGTATTTAATTAATTTATTAAAATAAATATACGTACACTGAATACATGCACAACAACGTTTTTATTATTTTATAACTAACCTTAGTGAGTGTGCAATGAAAATATAAAAAAAAACTAGGACACAAGGCGAGTATTTTACTTAAGTCCAAATAAGCATATTGGATTTTGAATTATTGAGATGCGTCTATGTATGTAGGTATATATAATATCATAATATATAATATCAGAAGTATTTTTGCTACAAGGTTAACATAAATTATTTTTTCTGTAATAAAGCGAATGAATTAAAAAAATTAAATAATTACTTAATATTAGTCGTTATAGTATGAATAGTTAAATTTTTATTTTTCTCAGAGCATTTGAACATTTTCTACTAAAAAAATATCAACAAAACTCGTTCGAGGTTTAGACCACTAGGCACGTGACACCTGCACAATGCAATTATTAACAGTTAATTAACGAATAAATAAAAACTATAATACAATGTATAGATATTTTAATAAAAACACTTTTTATTCAGTTGTGTTTTGATATCACTGTTCTACAATATTTAAAATAATAAGACTACTTTTAACTTTATGCTCCATAATTTTTATATAACTTTTACAAAGTACCTATAATATATGTAATTTACAAAAGAATACACGTAATTCCTAATTTTTTTGTAATTTTAAATGATTAAAATAATGTGAATGGCAACGCAGTTGCCTTGCAAGGAATTGTTCCGGGTTAGTTTCCATGGTAAATATTAAAATTAAATTTAGCAGATATCCTGTTTATGGTTTTTTTATACTTGATTCATGAATCTTTAAGTCTCAGGGCTCAAGATAATATATTACTTTCCATATCTAAATCACTTTAATAATTTATTTAAAGATCGAGAAAATTAATTTGACATGAAATTGGATTTTCATTTAATTTTTCTTCACGGTTTGTACGTGATTTATCGTGTAAATAAAATGCTGCAAATTAGTGTGCGCAGTGAAGCCACGTTGTAATTATTTGCAGACGATGACCTTTCATGGTGTACTGCACATGTCTAAGCGGAAACATTTACTAAAAAAACTTAATTAAGATCCATAACCTTCCCGGAAAATTATCTAATTGTCGCAATCTGTAAGATTCTCTATAAACTAAACTGGGACCGGGTTTCAGTTGACTCAGTTATAATTTTGTGCCATACTTGTACATTGGTCTCGATTTTAATGCTAATACAATACCTATATTTAGTACGTACAAGTTATGTAGAAAACATCCAGTCATTTTAACTGCGTTTTTACTTTTAATTCAATGTATGTAGGTAAAAGGATATGATTTTTTTAATATTATTAATTGTACATACATTTTACGAGTATTTACAAATCATTAACAACGCATCCTTAAGATAATTATCGTTTATATATTGGTGGTGGTTTCGAAGCAGACTTTTATGCGTTGCAGATAACTTTCACTCATGACAATGGATTGTATTCAAGAACTAACCGCTCATTCGTAAAAATACCCGCACCGATGGAGACCTCATTGCCATCTACCTATTGAGATATTTACCCCACATTTTGTTGTTAAGTAGTGTAAATATAACAATTAAGATGGTAAACGAAAAACGTAGGTTTTGGATATCGCTTAAATAATTATTAACCTCATCAGCATTTGGACCACAGACGTAAAAACACACAACTTATGAAAATATACAATTGATATCAATAAAGCTCGGTAGATAAAGTCTATACAAACATATAAAGATGCAAAGTTTGTAAGTTTGGATGTAGGAGATAATCTCCGAAACCACTCATCCGATTTAAAAAATTCTTTCATCTATATTTAGAAAGGACTTTCAGAGTAGACATGCGCTATATATTATTCCATTAAAATAAGAGAACTTTTCGTGGTGACCTATTATACAACTATAGTCGACGAAAAAATGGTCGAGCAATGCGTTTTTTACAATCGCTTCCTTAACAGTAAGAGATATTTAAATAATTTCTATAGAGAGGTTGTAGAACTCAAAATGTTCTATAAAAAGTCGGCGACGACATGTATCTATGTGCTAAGGTTAATACACAGATTGATAAAATTTGACTAAAAGTTACTAAAAATCTACGCGTGAAAAGCCGCGCGGTAAGCTATCGTTAATAAAACTAAACGATCGATTTCAATTCGTTATGCATAATTTGATTATGAATGTTTTGATATTGTGAGCGGAAGTTGCACGTAACATGTAATTAAATTGAGAATTTTCATCTGTTCTGAAAGCGAAAGCAAAAAGGTCATTAACTTACGAACGAAACGAAATGTACCATCGTGTTAACATAAAAATAAACGATCGATGTTCGGTTCCGGCTGATCCACGATGACAGGTGTACACAACACTTTACGTGTCACGACATGAATATCTATCTATATTTTAAATTAATATTTTAATAATAATTCATAATTCAATGTATAATTAAAATAACAAATCGAAATACCCAAGAAGTATTCCTCCAGTTACCCTGAACGGTGTGGTCCTGAAGGTGACCGAAAGAACAAAATACCTAGGACACATAATTACGAATAATCTAATGGACGACGACGATATTGACAGACAAAGACGAGCTCTCAGTGTAAAAGCGAATATGCTGTGTAGAAGGTTTCGTCTTTGTAGCATCGCTGTAAAAAGAACGCTCTTCCTTGACTTCTGTGCAACGTTATATACATGTGAACTCTGGACAAATTATAAAAAGAGCAGCATAGAAAGACTTCGTATACAATATAACAACGCCTTCCGTATGATGTTTGGCCTTCCCAGATATTGCAGCGCTTCCGATATGTTCACTGAGGGGCGTATTCCCAACTTTGCAGCTCTCATAAGATCCAGGGTGGCAGGAATGAGGGAAAGGATATACAGCTAAATATCCTCATCCTGGAAGCCCGCCTTACTCCAGCATCCAGCACGATGCACACCGGAGAAAGATACTGGCCCCGCATAATTGACTTGCCATTGCTCGCTAAAGCCGCTAATATACGATAATTTACGATATATTTCTTTTAATACTTATAATACTCCTCCTCTATTTTATATGATTTTATTATTTCTCTTTTATTTTATATAATATTTTTAATGTGTGTACCTACTTTTATATGGATTGTGCGGGATTGCACAAATCTCCCCACATTCTGGAATAAAGTTTTTTTAAGAATTTTAGATAATTTTTGAATACATTTAACTGAGGTGTGCTTTTATATCGCGCCATGTTTAATTATTGGCTACCATAGAGGGGATATATAAATAAACAATTATTATATAAATAATTGTGAAAAAGTCACGGAAAAGAACTGTAGAAGATCTTAAATATGCAGGTATAGTATGACTACTGTAAGAAGGCGGTTGAACTAATCTGCGCACAAATACATTAGGAGAGATGGCATGACCTAATTCAGTACTAATATATGTTTTTGCCTGTGTAATTAAAACACTTAAATATATGAATAATATTATTTAGTGAAAGAAATTAAACATTTAATAAATGTCTGTCTGATTGTTCTCTATACGATCCTACATTTGATAAAATTCTATCTGTTCTAAATTTTGCTCACTTGCTTTCTAGGACCTTGTGAAAAATTTAATCACCACAACCTACCCACCTCACGGACATCTAAACCTTTCCCTGCCTTGTAAAAAATTTGCAATAAAAAATACCCTTGTTTAGAAACCAGCATTTCATCTATCTATTTTAAATAATTACCAAAATTATGTCCTGGTAGGGACAGATAATAAAATATAAAATAACGAGCGAAAAGCAAACGGCTTCATTTTTTGAATATGATTATGAAATATCTTGACTGTTAATAATAAGTACCATGGATAAAATACGGTTAAGTTGGAAAATTTCATACGAATCCGTTGCACTGGTGAATTTTTCATACGTGCGTCCAATGCCAGTCCATCACATGCAATATAGGATATTGGATATTGGATAGATAAATATTTGGCAAATGGTTTCTAGATGATAAAAAATATCATCGTCGCGGACAGAGAAGGGGTCAAGACAATCAATATTGAAGCGCGCCTGTATTTTTCGAGACACAGATTTCACTTTTAGTTTCGTTCACCTGTCGGATGTTGTCTGTCGACATTGTGATAATTATTCCGTACAAACAGAAAATTTGCTATTATGGCACACAAACGAGTTTATCATTCAATGCTAGATAATTTATTTTTTAACTTATTCTACGACTGCTTAAATATGTTAAAGTAATTAAGGTCATTACGTCGAAGTGTTCGTTTAAAACGGCATTTAAAATTATAAATGCTAGGTTGATCGTTCTCAAAGAAGGCTCGGGCGTTTGCGTGCTTGAAGTGAATATTTAATTATTTTTTATTATATAAAATTTTTCAAGACTGTCGTCATAATGACAATAAGAGTTGTAACTGATACAAAGATTGTCATTTAGATTCTCTAATCAAATATAAAAAATCCAGCATTTTATATAAAATATACATCTGTCCCTCTTTTTCGAGAGTGTACATTGCTTAATGTTAGGCAAGTAGTCTAAAGACAGTATTATCTATGAGAATCACTTATTATAAATCATGGTCATGGTACACGAAACTACAATTCGCTGTACCAAAAATCCAATTCGTTATGGTTTCGAAAGAGGAATCTTAATTAATAAGAAGTCCATTAAAAATAAAAACAAATCGAAATTCAATTCAAAAACTCTTCATATTCCTCATTTTTAGCTATCTTAACATGCTTGAGGCAAAATTATCATGACTCATAATCAAATTTACAGATTTACAGAGTGAGACAAGTTAGTGTGGCAGGGCGGACATGGTTAAAAAAATGAATTTATTTGTCAATTGTAATTGATTGTAGATTATGATTCCATTTACGTATTTGTTACAATATAAATAAAAAATAATTGCTTACAAAAAATTAGGCAGTAAATTAAACAAAATTACAATTAATTTTGTGGTCTTTGTTTGGGAGAAAGTCCACAATTGAATATTCAATTTTTTGGAGATGGATTAGCGAAATTATGGTGATTAGCGAAATTACGTTTTCTCCAGAAATTTCTAATTTAAAAGTGGTTTTAAAAAAATATATTTAAAAATAATGAAAACAAAAATGTCGTCACCCTCTTCTCTGGTCTATTGAATTATGTCCAAATTTTTTAAACTTATTTGGCCATATACCAGGCAAAGATATAGGTAATAATAATTATATATACATGAAGCTTCATGCAAACTACGGCTCACAAACGTTGTCAATCCTGTACTATTGACAAAGTTTGTACTTCAGTAGTGACAATTTCGGCTAACAAAGCAGTTAGCGGCTAACTTAAATGTAATTCGGCGGTGGAGTACGAGTAGGATCTTAGAGTATATACGGTAGGATAACAAATAGAAAAGAAAATCACTCGTAATAAGTTG
This sequence comes from Agrypnia vestita, assembly GCA_016648135.1. Lineage (NCBI taxonomy): Eukaryota > Metazoa > Arthropoda > Insecta > Trichoptera > Phryganeidae > Agrypnia > Agrypnia vestita. The sequence goes on along the minus strand of JADDOH010006539.1, from coordinate 71,828 downwards.
GGAACAAGGATAGAGTATGATATATTGATACAAGTGCGAGGGAGCACGCGATAGAATACGCGGCGTTATGCGTAATGCGTGGTCGAATTTTCGAAATCACGAGACAATTCAGTGATTGTAAATAGGCGCTCGTTTGGTTTTCAAATTATTATTTCTTTATATTTGAAGAAAAAATGTACCGAGCAGCTTGTCTAAACTTAACTAGTACACTAAAGGCCAGTTTTATCAATTTGGATTGTAGTTGGCGACGACAGTTTAAAATGTAAAACTTCTCTGAAATCGCGTGCGCACTACACGCGATTTTTGACGTCTGTCAATAAAATCGTTTTTTTTCCATTCTTCTACATTGTAGTGACATAATGTACAATATTGTGTAGGATGCCACAGATTTTTCTGAATATCGCATGATTCTCTAGTATATCCTTTAATAAACTAAAAGAAAATTTAGATTTCGAACGATACTTTTTTGTCAGAAGAAATGGATTTTGCCGCCACTCAAAATGATTTTGTCGCTAGGCATTGTTTAGATTAAATTCTCATCACGCACCAGGCTTTGATAACTTTACCTTTTGTATGCCACAGGATAGATGAAGAGGTGTATAGGTAATAGGTGTATCTGGAGTAATGTTTCATTGACTGTGGATGACCGACTTATTGCCTCCCAAAACCTTTCGAATCCATCTACAATCAGTGGGTACAGTGGTGTACCACTGTGTATGACACTGATTTAAGTCATTCTTGCGAACTGTTTTTGTTCGATGTAAATGTTGAATTTTGTATTGTTCGATGTAAAATGAACCTACAACATGTAAAATGTACAACCTTGAAATTTGAAAAATCTAAATATGGAATAGGCTAGTTAATATGCAAACTTACAAACACGTTCGGTTTACTATAATAGATCTGCTAAAGCTAGAAAGAAGCAGCTGTTTTTGGGCCATCCGGTTTTAATATATTGTAATTACATCAGTCTGAAATGTATTGAACAAATTAATTCGTTTGTTGAATTTAATTCAAATTATTTTAGTACATCAAAATCGAGAATAAATAAACGACGTCTCACAAAAAATTTAATTAATCTATTGATTTGTTGCGTTATAACACTTAACACAAATTTATAATTAATAGTGATTGTATATTCATAAAATTATTCATTTTTATATAACTGTTTTTACCACTAAGATCAATTCAATTAGCTGTATTCAGTTAAAGATAATTTTTTTTTATAAAAAATGCAAATAATTTTATTAAAAATATGAAAAAATTGACAGTGAAATTAGTCAAAGAAACTTAACAGAACTAACTGTCTTACAAGGCACAACCGGTGTAATAAATCGACCCATAAATATGTAATTAAGATTAATGATGATTACAGGTGTGCTCTCGTCATCAATCTGTTTGATGAATCAAAATCATGAATTTGAATTAATTAATAAAAAATAGCAATCTAAACTAAGATACCGGTCTAATGTGATGGGTATTTGTTTAAAATGAGTTTTTCCAAATATTAAATAAAATCCATTGTTATTCGTGAATTAATAATATATTTACATATAGATTCCTGTTCGAATTTGAGTCGAAAATGCTGCAACATGAATGACCTAATTAATATGATATCAATAGTTACGGAGACAATCGACTTCAATGTTTCCATTTTTCTTTTCAATATTTCTGACTTATCTTCTGTGCAGGTAAAATGTTGAACAATTTTCCAAGTAACTTATATATAATATTATAAATCATCCGCTTTATTAATTAAGTCGAAAGTATTTATTAAATTTGAACCAGAATTTTTCTAGAAAGGTTTTAAACAGTTATATTTTATTTTTTTAGTGGTAACAAATTTGAATATTGATACACTCCAATTCTGCTATGCTATCGGTGGGTAATCAAAATACACAATTCTCTATATAACAGTGTCCGTAACTAACACTGCTAAAAAGCTACGCTAGCTAAATATCTCAGTTATCACAGCTATTATTCTGTATATAACAATATTCTGATAAAACTAAAATTTTCGTAAATATTTGCACATTTACCAAAAATATTATCATTAAAAAATATAATATTAAAAATTTCAAGAAACAAAAATATTGAACATACATATTTTAGATAATTTAAAAAAATATAAAACATATGTATAGAAGAAAATCAGGCAGGTATTTTGATTTATATTCCACTAGGAAATTTAAACTATGTACTAACTAATGTAAAACTGAAATTCAAACATGTAAATTTATTTAAGGACTAGTGTAAAGGACATTAGTCCTATATTAATCTTATATAGATATATATGTACGTCCTCCGCGGTCGTCCTGGTACTGTTTTAAATACTGGTAAATAAATAAATAAATCTTGATAAACTAGACACATTAAAATTCTGGCTCTTATTCAAAAAAAGCTAATTACCCGTACTGCTATGACAAATAGAACGGGGATCGAACTCCTAATCTCTGTCATTAGTCGAGTATTTTATCGCTAAACGATACAAGCGTTCTCCAAGTGGCTGACGGTGAATTCAATGTGACTTTCTCGACTCGTATTAACGAGTCTCTTGGAGGTTAACCGGATTTAGATTAAAGAGATTGTTAATGCATTATTTTAATGCCGGAACTCGGAAGCTTCGTGAAAGCCTTCGTTGGTCCAGCACGCTGAGCGGCAGTCACGGGGGGGGGCAAAATTGTGGATGTGGGGTCCCACGGTAATTAGTAGTGAGTCATTAATTAAAACGTTGTCTGTGCGTTTAATGTGGAGAAAAAAGATTGAACTAAACGGCATGGATAAATATTAATTTCTATTCAGGACTCGTTTCGGGGGCCTGTTGATATGCACGTTCGCTAACTAAATAATTAACCATCACGCTGTTTTTCCGCAGGGATAGGCAGAGAGGACAAAACGCCATTCTTTTCTGTTCTAGTACACCACTTTCGCCCACTCCACTTTCGTACATCTTCTAATGCAAGCTCATCGGTTGTTGAAGCTTTTAAAAGGGACATTCAATATTAAGTTAACCTTATCATGTCAGGTTTTTTCGTACGCCTCCTTTTCCTGCTTCCTTTAACACTCGCCTCTTACTTTACCATCCTCTTGTTGCTCGAGATGCACTTTATTCAATCATTCCGCAAGTGGTTTCGCAAAATACTATGCTTTAACGAATCTCTACGATGATTATGAATTCCACAAGATTATTCTGTCACATTTATACAAGTTCTTAAAAATTCCGATATCTTAAAATATCGTTTGGTTTGACCGAATATTTTTAATAAACAATGATAACTTATCACTCTCATAACATATCAGATTACCAGATGTAAACTTCGCGTATGTAAAGACACCACACTATCGTTGATTAGTAAATATAAAGAAATATTTAAAATAACACAAAAAAATTATTTATATTTTTTGCTGTTCATTTAATACCTTCTAATTATTATTATATCAAAATTACATCTTGGATAATTGTTTAACAAATTAAAAAATTTCATCAAACTGATCGTATTAAAAGCATTTGATAGAAAAAGATACCCTGTTGCATTTAGCAAATGTAAGAGGGTATGTTACTGTATACCCTGGGCTACCCTGTAAATACTTCTTTACACGTTTTACATGTAAATAGCTTCATCTCTGTGAGACATATTTTTTCCTAATTAATAGTTAATTATCATTTGTAAATGAATTATACGAAAAACATTTTTTCGATGTTTTATTATTTTTTTAAACGATTTAATAGGATATGAGGCTCAATTACAGAAGCAAAACACATCACAAAAATACCCGAGCGTTAATAAATCACATATTTCAGTGTAACCTCACCGGGAAACGAACACGAAACTGTCGGCGTAAGAAGTCAGTCTCTTGCCTACTGGGCTACGAGGTTATTTGCAGTTTACCAATTTTGGTTGTGTGCTGACTAGTGATGGGTCCGCTTTGTACTCATTACTACAATGTAGTACTACATTACATTGAAGTGCACACTTCGCACGTTTTGAAGTGTAGTGCACACTACAAACTACAAAACACCAAATAGTTCATTTTTTACGTGAAATTTTTGGGTTAGCTCGCCAAATTTTTATTTGGGAAAAACATATTAACTCACTAGTACTACATTACTTCATTTCATTACACTTCACTTCATTAATACTACAATTGCTTCATTTCATTACTTCACTCCATTAATACTACAATTTCTTCATTACATTACTTCACTTCATTAATACTACAATTACTTTATTACTTCACTTCATTTTCTTCACTTCATTTCGTAGTACTACAATTACTTTACTTCAAGTAGTTTTTACTACAATTGTAGTGTATACTTTGTAGTCTTCAAACTGGTGAACGTGTATGTGTTGTAGTCTTCATTTTGAAATGTAGTTTTTCCCTTCGCTAGTGCTGACTGACGTTCTACCGTGCAAAAGTTATTTAAAATTAAATACACAGTGCTCTGGAAATTATTCAATAATTCAATATATTTCTGCTCATGTTTTTAGACGTAGAAGATAAGTGGACTCACTTTTGCGAGCCTTTATTTATTTTCATAACTAGTAGTAAATAAATAAAATTTAGAAAGCTCAAGATATAATTAATGTACAAATATAATTAATTTCGCGAGTTTTTTAACGATTTTTTTTCGATATCTACGTTTGTTTAAATTTCTATTTTACAATACAAATACTCTGCTTCGGACATTATATATATTATTGTTGGGTTAGTTATGATTGTAGGTATAGTGTCAAAAATAACGGTATGAAATTTATTTATGTGTAATACCTACATATAATTAATTTTATAGATAATTTATAATCATTTTTTCAGTCTGACATACTCGATGTGAAATTCCAGTGTAAAATTTTCTTTCTCCAGACAAAAAACAGAGAATGTACAGTTTACTATAAAAACTCAAGATAAAATGTAAAACCCTAAGATACAACAGATATTAATAAGACTAACTATAAATCGTCGATATATAACTATAATAAAATGTTGGATTTTTCATGTTTGGTTTTTCAGTTTTATTTTATTATTATATAATATATAATAATATATTTATTTGTTGTGACTTAAAAATATGAGAAATCAATAAAAATGTAAATAAATTATATTTTTACATTAACACATATTACAATATGTATGAACTCATCGCTTTTGTTAGTTCAAATGACCTATGTTCGCTAACGTTATATTCTATCTAGTTCCACTTCACTTGTTTTAGTTTTCAAATAAAATTATCGCGAAATCATAGTATGTTTGTGTTTGCAAGTAAACAGCGCCATCTGTTAGAGCTACTAGCGTCGTTTTGGCAGCGAATGAAGGCTCCAGGCTGTGAAAACAAATCATCTAGCGTTTCGGTAGCGTGAATGACGAACATTGTTATATTGAAGAATTATGGATTTTGAATTTTTTTTTTCTACGTGAAAAATCTAATATAAATTATTTAATATGATGCTAACGACTAATAGCCAATAGATATTTGTAAACTTGCAATTGGTTCACTCAATTGGAAGAAAAATTGTAAGTACAATGGAATGTATGTTTGTAAAATGTTGCTTCAAAATAATATTATTCTAGTTTTTGGTATGGACAACATATTTTCGGAGATGAACACTCAAGATCAGCTGGAAATGCTTTTGGTCAGTCTGTAGTCTATATACTGGTCAATCTATACCTATAAAACTCAATGTCTGTCTGTTCTCTATACAAATCCACACCGTTTGTCCGATTCGATGCGATTTTGCATACTTATGCTTTGGGACCCGGCGGGTAACATAGGCAACATTTCCCCCCTATTCTCATACCCTTTCCCCTACCCCCTGACATATTTTAGATGCAAATCTGTACCATTTGACCGATCTGACTCAAAATTTGGAAACTTATTCTTTAGGACTCGGCGAGTAACATAGGTGATATTTCCCCCCTATTCTCATACCCTTTCCCCTACCTCCTGACATATTTTAGATGCAATCTGTACCGTTTAACCGAACGGACTCAAAATTTGGGAATTTATTCTTTAGGACTCGGCAGGTAACAAAGGCTATATTTCCTCCCTTCCCTTTTACCTTTTCTCCTCCTCTGATATATTTTCGATGCAAATCTATAGCGTTCGAATCAAACCTTTGTTTCCCCCAAAAAAATTATTATCATCATTAACCCGTGCAACGCCGGGTACGAACAGCTAGTGTATTGATATTTAAAATACATTTACGTATCATTTTCTGACAAGTTTTACTGGTACCCCAGTAAAACTTGTCAGAAAATTTCGTAATATTTGTGCATTTTCACTTATACCAGGAAAAATATATATTTGAATTTAGAATGGAGGCGACGAGTATCGTTTCCAGTATCTCTCAATTGCAAAGTAAGTGCCTTATCTTTCTATTCCCCTTATATACTGTGTCAAAATATCGTTTAAGAATATAATGCAAATATCGTACAAAAATATAATCCAGATTTTTGGTGTGGGATTTTAACGAATTGGTTTATATTTTATTGTACTTTACTATTTTCCCATTCTTAAAATCTAATTATGATTTTAATATTGTATTTTATTTAAAAAGTTACGTACCTACTTTCTTACCATCACGCCGTTTCCCCGTGAGGATAGGCAGCAAGGATGGAGCGCCACACTCTTCTGTCTTGACACACAACTCTCGCCTCATCCACATTCATATATCTTCGCACGCAAGCTCAACGGTTGTTGAGACTTCTAATGGGAATATTTTCCGGTATCTGGTTAATCTGGCCATGCCACGTCTTTCGCGGTCGCCCTCTCTTTCTGCCACCGTCAACACTTGCGTTATATATCCATCTTTCTTATTATTCTTTCCTTATTCATTCGCTCATCACCTCAAACCATCTGAGGGACCATTTTTAAATCTATTAATTATGCTTAGATCAGTTTGACACTTATTCCTAATATCTTCATCCTTTACTCTATCATTAATGGATTTGTCACACATACGTCTAAGGGATTTCATCTCCACTGCATTTAGTCTATTTAGGTTCCTCTTCTGCCGGCTCTAGGCTTCACTTCCATACATCAGTGTCAGTGCTAGTATTTATATAGCAAAATATTTTGATATAAAGTTGAAACGTACCTATTTAAAAACTGCACAGGTATACAGCAGAAAAAATATGGAGAAAATCGTGTAAAGGCCACAATTTTTACATTAATTCATAGTGTCAATGGTTTGAATAATGTCCGAATAACCCGGTCAAGCGAAGGTTAAAAATGTGTTCATAAATTATTTGTGTTCATTAATTGTGTGTTACACTATGGCTATGGGTATTTCGTTAACTGGTTCTCAGGTTACTCTCGCAGAAAAAGAAAGTGGTGATGTTAGATTTTTAATATGTTATGTCAGTTAGTATCCGGGTCTATTAGAATTCTTCTTTGAAATTCGCCCCATTTAAAAATAAATGTTCTCGAAAAATTTCAAAAGCCTAAAACAATTGTCGCCCCCCGAGACACGATAAAAGGTCCAACGACAAATGGTCCATGGATATTTGATCCAATCGTCAAACGGCACACGGATTTTTGGTCCTATGACGGACACGGAATTCCACCGGCCCATCGGAGATTCACGAGACATTAGATTCATCGACGTAAGCAAATAAAATTTTCAAATATACTATTCGTATTTTACCTAACCCATCCTAATCTAACCTGACCTAATATGTATTTTTGTTGTAATTCGCGAAAGGTTATATTTAATATTTTCATCCATTGAATTGAACGGCTGTTTTTTTTTACGCAAAAATAGTATAATTTTGTATATTTAATTTATAAATAGTATGATTTTGCAAAACAGTATAGTCAAACAGGCCTGCTTAGTTGGGTAGTTTCATATTTTATTGTATGATTGTATGATAATTTCTTATAATATAATTATATTTGTAATGTAATTTAATAACTGATGCAATCAAAAATGATGATGCGATGATGAAATGATTACGTCACAATTATCAATTCATTAATTTATTTAAAGTTCTTTCATAAAAAAAAACATTTTCAAATTACGCTTATTGTCATTATTTTGTTAGATCTAATATCACGTGGAATTTTTTTCTCGTGGATCTTATGTCGCGTGGGCCTTTTGTCGTAGACCTTTAATGGTTGAACCAAAGGTCCGTGGTCGTGGAACCGTTCCCAAATAACGCATTGTTGTCCTAAACAATCCATCACATTTTTTTTTGTAAATAAAAGGAGATGCACATTATACGAGTATAATAAGACTGGTTTACCCGCGCGGCTCCGCACGCGTAGATTTTTAGTAACTTTATGTATTAACCTTAACATATAGTATTGGTCGTCGTGGACTTTTTTATTGAATATAGTTGTTGAACTCAAAAATGTTTAGAACTTTTTAAGTTCGACAACTTCTCTATAAAAAGTATTTAAATATCTCTTTTCGTCGACTTTAGATGTAAAATAGGTCCACGAAAAGTCCTTTTATTTTAACGGGATTTTAGCCTATGTCCACCCTGAAAGCCTATTCTAAATATTGGTGATACAATTTTTGAAATTGGTTGAGTAGTTTCGTAGATTATCTCCTACATCCAAACTTACAAACTTTATCTCTACATATTAATTAGTATAGATAGCTTGTAAGTAATGAAAAATGTATTTGCATACGTACGAATATGTACTCCTTTTTATGCATCATACTCGCTCGTCGACTGTTGAAGTTCCTAATAGAGTTGTCCTCCAAAATATGGTACATCCGATTGTGCCAGGTATTTCACGACCGTTTTCTGTTTGTACTGCCTCATAATTTTTTTTTGCCACTTTTTCATATCTACGCTCTTCAAGCCCAGACTATTTTGGTGATTTCTTAATTCTGCCAACAATTAACATACAGATCTGTATACATTCGCCGGACATTTATACCAACTTACCTATTAACAATACCTATTTATAATATTTCAGCCTAATAAAAATTTTCTAATCCATTGACAATACCAATTTACAATATTTCTACATATTAACAATAATTATAAACAATGTTCTGGGCCTTGTAGCTAAGAATGACAAGGGCTTCTCACACCGAGGGTCCCGTGTTCGATTCCCTGTGGGATCATAATAAATGTACTCGTATGTGATCTACTAAAGCCTGGGTGTTTTTGTAATATGGTTCGCTTCAGTAATTGGGACTGGTGGCCTGAATTATAATACCTAATAATAGTTTTCTACTCGTCCACAATGCCTAATAAGATTGTTCTTATCTTTTAATAATAAAGTTGAATGAAAATCTGATTAAAACAATATTATCTTAGTTTATCTTAACGTAACTTAACATAAATAACGAAACTTTAGAAATTACGGTTCGTACGTATTTAGTAGAAGGTACGTTTATAATTAATAATAAGTAGTCTAGAATTTACTGCTGTTAATTTATTGTGAATGCTTCAACTTACTGTTATATGTTTATAATACGCATTCATTGTAAACATTAAGTTCTTATTATTTATTGAGTGTTTGAGAGTTAACGAGTTTATATTAGTGTAAATTCCATTAACCCTCAATAAACCATGATAGAAAATACCCGTGCCATGATATTAAATCGTAAAAAGTGGCTATTACTGAGCATTTTAAATAAGAAACAAATGTTTTTCCGAGCTAAAATGTTTTAAAAATAGTTATAAATAAAGTTATACATTTACTATTTATATCTATATTTACTATAAGCATTTAGATAATTAAAATAATATAATTAGTTTATTACATTCTCACAAAGTAATGCATCCATCACTAACTTCCTCCTAATCTTTCTTCATTTAATTAATAAGTGAGGCATAATAATTTTATTTTTCTTTTACAAGTTTACCTACAGCCATTGATAAAGTCACATAAAGCAGAGATATAAATAGACAGAGTCTTTGGACAGTTACAAGTAAATCCTAATTTTATAAGAGTAAAAATATAAGTGTCGGTTAAGTAGCAAGTCAAGTAATATGTTCCTATTTGCGTGTGTGTTCATGCGTGCGTGCGAGGAAATATGTCACCTCGCAAGTTCACCCCTAACAGAGTTGTCTATAGGTGTCAAAAACACAGTTATTTATAAAGTTTTGCCGCGGTCAGTTCTCAAACGATCCTAGCGGAAAAATTGCGGTGCTCTTGTTCATCTCCGCGCGACATTAAAGTGATGTCGAATTAATGCACGACTTCTTCGTCTTGCTACAAATAGTATTTTTTATCGCGGCTAACATATCTACATAGTTGATTACGGATTGAATTCTTCTTTTTCTTCTATTATATAGCCGATCCGTCCTTAAAGAGCGACTTGTACCATTTACCTAGTTAAATTTGAAGTGTTAATAAAAGCTAATACGGTATGAATTCAAAAATAATTATTTTTCGTTGAAAATGCTTTAAGTAATTGGTTTTCCACCAGCCATTTTGATATAGATCTCTTTCCATTTAATTAAATAATCGAATTAGTATGTGCAAGCCGTGCGTACGAGGCGCATTATTTCGTTGTATTGGTGTTAACCCGTAAACACCAACACAACGAAACAATGTGCCTCGTAGCCACTTCGATTGCCTTTCTTAATTGGAAAGAGGTCTACAAGTGTTTTTTTCAGGACCATCTAAAATGTGAATTTTATTTTTTAATCGGCTCGGCCTACCTAATAATGCTTGGCTAAGGAAGGGTTAAGCGACATGTTTAGGCGCCAGTTCACTATAACGTGCAGACCAAAGGTATTCAGGGTCATTGGGTTAATCTGAAATATTTAACGAATGCTCTCAAAAACGTTTTCTCTGGTGAAGGTGCACATTACAAAGAGACTACACCAAAAAGCACATTAAAAAACAATTTGTTAGCTATTTTTTTCATAGATATTTTTACTACGTTACGGCCCCATGTCTACGTAAAAGATTTTTGACACCAGACAATCTTTAAGATGCGTGAGATTCTTTGAAAACAGTTTATGGCTTTCGTAGCTATACTATGTTTCAGAGATTCCGTGACATGAAAAAAGATCCATGGACATTTGTTCTAGTGATAAAAGATTTAAGACAAAAAATCCCGTCGATAAAAGGCCAACGCGACATTATAATATGACATAATGACAACAAATTTTCATTACTCCCTCTCTTTTAACTCGTAGCGTCTGGTTGCTTGTCTGACGAAAAAACTTTGGATCGATTTTTAACCCTTTTCCCGTGATCCAATCGAGCTGAAACTTTGCAAGCAGACTCGTGGCAACGATCAAGAGAATCTATTAAATTTTCGTTAAAAAAATAATAATTATAGTATAATTTTGGATTTTTAGAAAATTTTAATGTTTTTTTATACAACATATTAATTTGTATGAAGAGACTGCGACGCATCTGATAGACAATAAACCTGATTATAGTATAATTTTGGATTTTTGGAGATTTTTCATTACTCCCTTTCGTAGCGTCGCTCGACCGAAGCCCAACGCGTAGGTTAAGCGCCAAACCAGTTTAAATAAATAAAAAACTAGTAAATGAGAAAGGGAGTGTAATAAAAACTTGGTTTTTATGGGTAAGTTTTTTTTTATGACAATGCTTTAAATATATTCATGAATTGATAGTGGTTAAGAAATTTATTGAATATACGTACACTTTCACAAATAACCTAAATACATATTAGGTTAGGTTATGTTAGTTAAGGTTAAGATGAGTTAGGTTAGGCCAGTAAACATTCGGTAGGCCAGCGACCTTTTGTCGTTGGATTAAATGTCCGTGGACCTTTTGTCGTGGAACCCAGAGATTCGCTGTTTTGGGCCTCACTTCTCGCTTCTTATACGTCAATCGTCAAAGTCAGTCCGTCGACAATTGACGTTCCGTTCATCAGTTGAGTGAATGTCAATCTCCCCACAGCACTTGAAATGAAATATATGCTTATAATTTTATTTAATCTACTGCTTGTCTATCTCTTCAGAATAAACAGTTGTAGGTATTTTTGGCATTATGTGATATAAATGCGCACATATCGAATGTTTTTTACGGATTTAAGTATTCGTCTTTTTCTATCAATTTGAAGCAGATTTTTTAATCCAACGCGTACCTATACACTGTACTGAGATATATTTTTATGATATATTTCACTTCGTAGATAGGCCTTCATACTTCTCTTCTACAACTTCTGCTGGTAAGTATGCCACGCGAATACGTCGACTCAGTATTATTTATCGATTTACAAACTAAATCAATGTCAACTTCGCAGCATATCGCAATATTGTTTATTATTATAAAATATAGGTCAATTTGAGGTTATTTCATTACGAAACGTGTAGATAAAAATCATTGAATAAACCGTCACACAGTTCTCAAGTATTCAAATTACAACACAGATCTATATAGTAAGTATATCATACTCGTATGTACATAAACGGCGCTTAGCACCACCGTGCGGGGTGAACAATTCTTACTAAAGCCCGGTCGCCGAAAGAGAGAATTTCGTACATTGACCCTACGCTACGTATCCTTGTCGCTCGCGCACAATTATGTTGCTATCACTTTCGCTCGCTGTGCCTGTGCGAGCGTGACAGCAACATAATTGGGCGCGAGCGACAAGGATACGTAGCGTACGGTCAATGTACGAAATTCTCTCTTTTCGGCGACCGGGCTTTAGGGGTATTTATTCGCGATATATTTGATATATTGTCTGGGAAGCATTTGAAGGAATCTATCAAAATCAAATCGCCACTATCTAATTGACGAAATTGAGATTGACCTATTTCTTATTAATTTTATAGACAAACCAGATATTTTAAAATTGTAAGTTTATTGACTACATAGGTACTACTAAAACGTACAGAAATGTTTTAAATAGCAATTTATCATTTTTAAAACTGCAACCAACTGTGCCATACTAGTAGGCAATGAATGTTTGGAAAAAGTAGATGAGTTTTTGTGCTTGGGAAGTATGTTCGACAGAAGGGGGAAGGTTGAGAAAGATATCTAGAGGAGAGTGGCTGCGGAGATTAGCGTGAACGGTGCTTTGAATGCAATAATTTCTAAAAGAAATGTGTCTACCCAGGCAAGACTAGCGGTAGATAATGGAATTCTTGTACAAACACTGATGTATGGAAGTGAAGCCTGGAGCTGGTAGAAGAGGAATGAAAATAGACCGAATGCAATTAATATGAGATCCCTTAGACGCACGTGTGGCAAATTCGTTTATGATAAAGTAGGTAAATAACGAAGATATTAGGAATGAATGTAATGCTAATCTTAGTATTAAAAAAAAGTCGCTACAAGGTGATTTGGGGATGTTGAGCGAATGAATGAGGAAAGAATGGTAAGAAATATACATAAAGCAAGCGTTGACGGGGCCAGAAAGGGCGATCGCGGAAGACGTGGAAGATTAACCAGATGCTGGAAGATGGTCCAGTTAGAAGCCTCGAGTCAACCATCGAGCTTGCATGCGAGGATGTATGAATGTGTATGAGGCGAGAGTTGTATGTCAGGACAGAAGAGTGTGGCGCTCTATCCTTTCTGCTTACCCCCATGGCGAAACGGCGTGATGGTAAGTAAGCAACCGTTGTCAGATAATCGTTTTCAAATATCCTATAATTGCGTTAATTTTATTTGCGTAAATATTAAACCGTAAATGGATAGTAGCGGTTTGGCTTCTAAAACCCTCAGGTGTAGATTTACAGTAGATTACTATGAAAAGAAGGTCATGACATCGTGTTGATAGAAAAACGAAAAGGAAAAGGAAAATAAATCTTTTAAACAAAATAAATCCATAAATTTTATAATATTTCGCCCATGTCAAGGGACATCCTGGAAAATATTAAATTCTGCATCTCATCACACAAGGCAAAATTCTTACGTTAGTTTACAGTGAAGGAAGTGAAGAGTAGTTTACAGAGAAATACGAAGTGCAGAGTAGTTTACGGAGAAAGAAAAGTGAAGAGTAGGTATGTTAAAAGGTAAGGGGGATTGATGAAAAAAAAATATTGATGTATAAATTAAATTTTTTATGAAAAAATATAGTGATGCGAATAAGAAATAGATATAACATCAATATTCTTACTGTCTTCAAACTAAATTAAACGTTTGTTTTTACGAAAATAGAACTAATCTGGAATTTTGATTGGGGTTCGAACAATTATCACTTGATCACTAGGCGAGAGTCTTAACCCTCAGACCAGCAAGCTACTTGTAAAATTCCCATAACTTGCCAAATTTCAGTCATAGAAACAGCGAACCAGTGAACCGTGAACCTGCGTGTGAAATATTCTAGTAGCGAATCAGTGCGATTTACAGAATAGTGTTCTAGTTATGTTTGTATCCAGCGACTTTATAAATAAAAGTTTTATTGATTTTAAGTGATTTTTTTCGTTCGCCTACCGCGTATCCGTGACAATATTGATGCGACACGCATTCAGTGTAAGCATCTATATTTGAAAAATATATTTAAAAAAAATCCATTGATACATTTAACTTTCACCTGCATCGTATGTCGTGAGATGAGCGACGTTCTCTGACTTATTTTCATGTCTCGTAAAAATATAAAAATCAAAAGTAAATAATTAAAAAGCTGCGATGACTTACATTAAGTTCGTAGCATAAATCCCTTCATTTTAACATCCCGGATGAGAACTAAAGCGGTCGTTGACTGAATCGTATCATATTCATTCAACACCGGAAATGCTCCTGAAATTAAAACTAAAACGGAAGGGGCGATATGGAAATGGCGTCGGTTCGATTTTCGCGGCAATCGCGTCAACGACCCTGCGGCGGGCTGCCAAAGCTGCGAGCGACGATAACCACGCGGCTGACTTCACCGCCGGCCGTAACACAACTGGCGGTGTAAACGGAAGTCCGTGTAAACAACGGAAGAGAAGTGGACTCCTTGCTGCTCGGCGGAGGTGGGTAGCACTGTAATGCCAGACCCACGTGGTGCGCGACATCGGCGGTCTAGTCCGACATGAGAAAAAATAGCGCACAAATTACGCAAAAGACGACATATTTTTGTAGTGAATTTTTTTAATTAACAAATATAAGGGAGGCGTAGTTTTCTGTAGCATAGATCAACAGATCTCTAAAAGAAAAAGAAGAACAAATATAAAAAAGTCCGTCATCTTTGGCGTGTGTTATATTATAAAAACTACACGTTTACAAAGCAATTTTCATTTCTTCAAAAAGTTAACCCACAATCGTGCAAAGTAACAAATAATTCTGTGGGCGAAAAGGACAATCGAATGAGTCAAAAAATGCAGGTTTTGAGGAGAGTCAAAACAAAATTAGGGATATTTTTTGTATCCCTTAAAGTATAAATATCCCTTAAAGTGTTTGTTATTTTTATCTAATTTTTGGACCAGTAGGTTTTGTTTTTTTTTACAAGAACGTTGGACCAGGTTCACTAATGTCGTTGCTTCTTGCCAAATTTTTCAAATAATTAACCATGTCATTTGCCTTTTTCAAAAAAAAAATATTTTTTAGTAGATTTAATTTTATTCATTTAATTTTTCCTTGCTAGATATGTATCTAAAGCTCAACTTAAAAATCGATTTTATCGACTTGCTGTTCCTTTCGCCCACATAATTACTTAGTAATTTCAGTTTAGGTATCAGTCTATCATTTTCTGTTCCCGTAACTTTGTTTAACGTCCGTAATTTCGTTAGAATTCACGGCTAAAAAAACGGCTGGAGATGGGATACCCCGGGCTACCAAACCCGAACCAGCCGTTCAACGCATGTTGCTAAGGCCGCCTCTCCGTGGAGCGCCATAAAGATGCTATGAATATATACTAGGGCTTAGCAAAGACGCGTTCTGTCATTTTTTATGGGTTGCAGCTAGTTCTTATTCTAATACGTTACCATAGCTAAGCGTTACCGACCGTAGCAAAAATAGATGAAACAAATGATTAAGTAACATATTTTAAAATAAATCGGAGATGGTTAAAAAAAGTATTTAAAATTTGTTACGTCGAGTGGTCAAAACAAACAGAACATCTGCTACCGTGCTTGGAATTTGCAATTCACTTACCGCGCTGGGTAATTTAAAATACTACTGCAACAAGCACGAAACACATTCGGAAGAATTTTTTCTGCAGTTTGCAGTACAAAGACCTGCAAGGAAACTCGAAATTCGCTTTCATAACCGGTTAATTCGGTCGTCCAATTCTCCTTTTCAGACCTGCGGGGTTTACGAATCGGGAGTTTGTTAATTTTGCATCACTTTCCAAGTTGTATATTTCGCTTGCACTTACTTGTATAACACGATGTTCGCGAGAGCATCGTTATGAAAAAAAAACATATTTTATGCTTTCTCTTTATAAATTTATTAGTTTAAATATTATATTTTGATTGACTTTAACCATTATTTCCAAATCATAAATATAAAAAAATAATTGTACATAATTAGTTTTATTTTGAACCAAACGAATTTAATATTAAAACTGAAAACAGGATTCAGAAAACTCCTTTTTGGGTAATAAAATCGGTAATGGTCCCGTTGGTGGTTCGAGTTCCATTCCAAGACACCGGCAAGTTAGTGCTATTTTCAGTAAGAATATTTATGCGACACGTATTCCGTTTTTGTAACTCTATTTTTTTTAAATAAATAAAAACATTTCCTTCTTTTACGGAAAACAAATTGATCATACGTACCCGAAAAAAATATGAAACTAAAAAAGTTGGTATTGAAACATGACTATGACTATATAAAGGGTGTACATGTAACGTGCTACTTATATAATACCTTACAGTTGGATTCTTGCCTTCATTATAAGTCGAAAATGTTCGAGCAATCATGACCTAATAACAATGGAAACAATTATGGAGATATACCTACGTACTGTACTTTTATATCTCCATAACTATTAATATTAGGTAACGCGTGCTATACTTGTACCGAAACGAATTATTTTTTTGAAATCGGTATAAGTTACTGTAATTGGAGCTCAAAGTTGTGCAAAAAATAATTCAGAAATATTGAAAAAAACTTTGATATTGTATATCTGTATAACTATTGATATTAGGTCGTGGTTGTTCGAACATTTTTGACTCATAATCAAGGCAGGAACCACCTGAAAAATATTGTGGACTAGCTCTGCTACACCCTATATATTAACACATATTGTTGTAAATAATGTTGTAAAGATAACACATCATATTATCATATTATGAATATGATGTTATTTTTACATACTTATCTTAGTTCTAACGATTCTAAATTATTTACGATAAAGGCATGTTCGGAGATTTGACTAGAGTGCGCATAAATTAATTTCAGTGCGAAGTAATGTATGAATCATTACTGCATGTGTTTTGCTCGCGGATTAGTGACGCATACAATAAGTATGTTCATCAGTGATGGTATTTTAACCGGTATCACACTAACCGTTATTCCGATTTTTCTCAATTCGACGGACAACCATTGGTACTAACAGTTATGTCTCAGGTACCAATCATCGATACTGACCGGTGCGTAACCGGTTAAAATATCGGTTTGATCATCACTATTATTAATGTATTCAGAGACTCGTAAAGATGATCATTGTGATCAATTTTAATCTCAAATTAATCTAAAATTTTTAACAAAAGTGTGAAAAATTTCCAAATTCGTAAATTTTGAGAAATCATGATTACCAACATCTCAAACGCGGTTTTACTTTTGTGAGCAAATTTTTATACATTTTTCTATATGAAGCAACAATAAAGTTCATAAATAGGAATATTGTTCATTTTATCATCTTAGGGATAAAATATATGCGATGGTCCAGCGTGTGACGTCACTTGACCTAGACGACACGACTCATATTCTCTTAGTGCCTGTAAAGCGACAATCTCGATTAGGTCAAATGACGTCACAGGTGGCATGACACAGTCGTTCCGCGTTAAAATACGTAAACTTAAATAATCTATTTCTCAGTTATTTATTGGCAGATATCAATTTTTTTTTCACTGGTTTGTTAGTTTGTTCAATAATTTAATTCCATTAAGTTAAAAATAATAATATCACTATCATGAAACTTCTCCATTGTTTATTTCAAGTTGCAATTTGTCATCACTTCTAATACATTAGTTAGATATTAAACTAAATATCCTTAAGTAGACCGGGGTCTGTGATAAAGGAGTCAGGTTCATCTGTCGTATCCAACAGTGGAATCTAAACAATAACGATATTCTCTAAGTTAAAAATTTTTTAATTTAGTAAATTATAAATTTAGATTATTAAAAATATAATATAGCGTGGATCTGTTTGTTCGTTTATTATTAAACTATTCACACTTTCTTAAATTCCCTTAATTTATTAGTGAGTCATCATATATACGTGCTTGGATTGTCAAAAAATATTGGCAGGTTTCACTTTCTGAACCTTCGAGAATCGCCTGACACTTAGTACACAGTCGATGGGATTTTTGGGTACGTAGGGTTCATAGTACTAAGGTGAAAGGCTCTCTGGAACCTAAGAAAACAGGTTCGGAAGACGGAATTTGACTGGGAAGAGGGAATGACCTGGGCAGAATCTCTCCTCAAAAGATCTTTATTTACTGGATTATCATCGTACAAGGACTTTTTCATAATGGCTTATACATTGCATTTCCCTATTACTGACTGTAATTCACTCAGAGTAATGTTTATTTATATTTTAGTAAATAATAAGTATTTACAGGTAATATTAACATAACAAGATATGCAACATATACATATGTTGTCAGTGATGATGATAGAAACGAATTTATATTCCAATCAGCTCTAATTGGCAAGGATTCAGAGAAAGATACATATCTATGTTGAACATTCATAACATACGTATACATATAAATATTATAACATGCGTGTACATATAAATATTATAATTGTTACATCCAAACGGAGAACTATTGTAGTATTCATCATTCCACACTAATTGATCATTTCGATCTGTAGTCATAGAAATTTGAGTCATCATCAGTGGAGTAACAACAATACAATTGGGCTCCAATATTTAAATGGAAGGGATTTTTTTGTGCGTTTTGTATTATATAAAAAATAAATTCTTCGCGGCTTTTACTAATAAATATTAAGAAAAAAATTGGTCTCTTGCCTCCTATAATAGGTTTATCAAACATAATAATTTCGATTATAATTAATATAAATTAACTTTGTTTAAACCACTTATTTATTGAAAAAAATCAACATGTTTCAAAGCCAATGGCTTCTTCATCAGGAAAAAGAAGCCATTGGCTTTGAAACATGTTGATTTTTTTCAATAAATAAGTGGTTTAAACAAAGTTAATTTATATTAATTATAATTATGTTACCACAAAATAAATTTGCTACATTTGAAGAAGAAGATAATAATTTCGTTTTCTGTCTGTCTGCCTGTCTGTCCGTCTGTCCCTCTGTAACGTTCGCAATTTCGTTCGAATTCACGGCTAAAAGACCAAATTAAACGAATGGAGATAGAGCTTGAACCCCGGGCCAGCAAACCCGAACCGGCCGCTCAACGCATATTGCTACCGCCGCCTCTCCGTGGAGCGTCAAAGAGATACCATAAATATATACTAGGGCGTAGTAATGACGCGAAATCATATTCCGTGATTTTTGACGGGTTACAGTTAGTTCTATTATTAAATGTTATACAGCGTCATTTTTGTGAAAATTTTACCCCTTATATCACGTTTCATTAATGTGAAAGACAACTAAGAAAAAGCGACGCTTGAATAGAGGAATACGGCAAAAATGGTGAGCTCGACGAAAAAACAAAATTTTAAGCAGAGTGCGTAGAAAAATTGTTCATAGAATGACAAAGGAAAATAGTCACGCGTAAGTAAACTGGATGATGAATAGTGAAAAAAAAATGCAATAATTTGATATACATTTTTCGTTATTAATAGTCCTTTGTGGTGTTTTGGTATTTAAATAATATGAAAAGTTCAGAAAAAGTCATGCTTAATCGTCTTAGAACGTGTTTTCATTGCTAGTATTTTTATAGAAGTGTAACTGTAACGTCGGTAGGTACGCATAAATTGATAGATCGCGGGAATTCGCATAATGAGACCGTGAGCTCATTTTTCTGTCTTCTGATTGGTGGATATAAAATGTCCTCATTCAGTCGGTAACTGATTCATTGTTGATGTCGTCATCCATAGCCAATGGATGGGACTATCGGTGTCGCCATCGTCGGTTGAGTTAAGAGTAGAAAGGGGTGTCAACCTTATGTCACTTGTCAGATTTCCACCGATCGCTAGCATTGTATTACGTTACTGTCAGTTGTATTATTGAAATAAAGGGAGTAAATAGTTGTGACTCGAGGAATTATTATATCTATCTTACCCGAAATTCCAGGATGTAAGAGTAACATAACTATGTTGTATTTTATTTCTATCTTGATACGTTAACTACACGCGTGTTACACCTTCACATTACAATGGGATGTTCAGGTGACGCAATGTTGTGTGGATTCCATCGGATGTTGGTGTGTTCACTTAATGCATGCAGCAAACTAACATTACATCAATAACATGTTGTAGGTTTTTTCCTCTACGTAACGAATATGGTGGCATAGAAAGACGAATGATATTAGAGGTCAGTAACTGTTGCTTGATTTAATCTTCTTTTCTTATACTCGTAAAAGGCAATTGGGTGTTATCAATTGGTGCTATGTAGTTCCAATTTTATCTAAAGAGATCAAGACTACTTTGAAATTTCCTCTATTCTCTCGGCTCTATTTTAGGTAGTAAATAGTTGTCGTTATTCACACTGACGTATTTAACAATTCTAAGTATTATTCAACTGACATGCATTTATGTTAAAAAACGTCCGTTAAAAGAAAAGTTGAGTCGTTAAGACGCTAAGGCATCAAACTGCGCGGATCTTACGTCGCGTTAAATCGCAAAGCAAATTGGTCGACCGATTATCCGCGTAGTGCGTTTGATGAGCGCATATTGTATCCAAAGAAATGTAGCGGTATTCCGCGATCGAAGAGACGCGACGGAAGATCCGCGTAGTGTGGCGCCAGACTAAGAGTTGAAGAAAAGTAAAGTTGTTAAGAGTTAAAGAAAAAAACAAGAATAAAAAAAATCGAAAAATAAGTTAAGTAGTATGTTTTTTATTTAATTTTATTCTTTGTTTCTTTTAATCCCTGGGTGTAGTAGGTTGTGGTGTGAATTGATTTGAGAACATTATTTATATAAGCAAGGTGGAGAAAAAAATTTGAAATAAAATTTTGAAGCACGTTTGAGGCAATTTTGAGGCAAGTAGCTAGTAAGAGTAGATAATATTTCATTAAATACTAAAGAAAAAAAAAATTAAAACATGTTGAAATTGATTGCAAAAAGAAATAAGAATGGTTAATACAAACATTTAAAGTAACAAGATATAAATTTTTTTGAAGTGGGAACAATCTTAATTGAGTCGTATTCAGCCAATATAAATACTTTATGGTTGGTGAGTCGAAAACAACTTTTTAAATGTTTCTCCATCATTTTTGCGTAAATATGACCATTTTTAATCCAAACGTATTTAATGTTATTTTGGATAGCCAATCGTTTTGTTTCACTGTTTTCATTGTTTATTATAATATATATGGTGTTTTTTTAGAAGTATAAAACTATTAAATGCAATAAAACACAGAAAAATCGCGGTAATTGCCATGGTATTGGCTTTATTGGAAAGATAATTCTACGCTATGTATGTTTGTAGTGTTTATAAATATATATGGTAAATTTTGAGTCGAAAATATTTCAACATCAATATCTTTAGGTATATCAATAGTCGAAGAAAACCAATTTCAAAATTTGCATTTATTTTCAATATCTCTTGTAAAATGTCGAACTTTCGTGAAAGTAAATTAAATCGATCATCAAAAATTCATTCGCTCTAATAGAAGTACATAAAATTATTAATACATTGCAGAAAAATTTGGTTTTCAAAAAACTTTTAAAAATTACTTTCTACTCATAATTGAAATAGAATGAATGACCAGAACTTTACGGAGAGAAAAGAGATGAACCAGTTTTTCATACAACTGACCTAACCTACAGTTTTGTCTCGGCTCTCCAGCAAACTTTCTTCCTTTTCTTTTGCACACAGATATATTCTAGATTCACAATATAAGTTTAGTTATATCGATATATTTACTTGTATTAATATGATGTTCCAATTGTCATTTGTTTCTGCGCCTTGGAGGCAGAGAAGAGGTTTTTTGTGGACGCCTCCCCGTACCGCTCGTATTCTTACGAGTGTAAGCGGCGCTGAGTATGTCCACTTAAAGATTAAAAAATGCTGAATATGGGTGGCGAAAGTGTAAGGCCGATATGGGAGCTATTGCTCATAGAACAGCCCTGGGTGTGTGGCGAGTCCCTCTTCTCTGTATTCGAATGATATATTATTATATATTAAAAAATAGGATAAACTGTGAAATAAATGATTATAATATTCCTTAGAGATGTTACTCAGAGGACCTTCTTTAATTCGCGGCTAAGCCGCATATATATATTCTACAAATAATAAAAATTAGAATTTTTCTTCTTCTAAATTCCACTCCGAAATGAAAGTTTAAAATCATCATTGTTTAATAAACTTTTGAGAAAGCTGCTCTTAGCAATGACTGCTGTTATAGAATCTCTAACTATATCCAGGAGATTCGTTTTTTTCTGTGCAGCACGTAGTGCCTGAATATGTAAAAATGTACTTAATACAGAGTCGATACCTAATGATTTAAATTTTAAGGTACATTTATAAAGCGTACCTTGACCTTAACTCGTAATATGCAGTATAAATTTAAACTTTTAAGGCGTTCCTACTTTAACCTTTAAATCATTTAAGTATCGACTCGACTCTGTATGACTGCCTTAGTACCTAGTAGTTTTATATTGATTTATATTTCTCGCCTCATAACATTACCGAAGTACCTACTGAAGATGAATCTCTTTGCTGGAATAATACAATTCTTTATACAATTCAAAATGTATTTATTGGTAATAATTTAATCAAAACGTTTCAATTTGTTGTGAGGCACAGTCTGGTAGAGCGACATCTATTGACGTTATCTCACGTTATTCAATAAAATATTTATAACTGGTGAGCGCAGGGTGAATTTTAATTAATTTGATAAATTATTTTGGAAAATGAACGGTAGAGATTGCTATTCAGCTAAATTTAAACTTTTTATTGATACAAATGCTTATTAGTGGCACGTGAGCATGCGCAGTATTGAGCTTCTTGAGCTATTGCTACTTAGTAGAATGCGTGTAGGTACGCAAATTGTTAACGTGCAAAATCAAATGAGCATTGAACACGCTCATTTGATTTGCGGGTGGAAAGATATCTTTTGAGCATGTTTGAACAGGCTTTCTTATGAGCATGCTAATTTCATTCGCGGCTAGTGTCGATTATCGATGCGATCTTCTCAGTCCGCGACAGATGAAATAAATATGGCGCGTTGGGGAGATGACAAAACATTACTTTTCGTGATAGGAATCGGTATATAAAAATCGGTATATAAAAATCTCATTCATGAGCATGCTTAAAATAAGCGTGTTAATAACGAGCATGCTCAAAAATAAGCATGTGTATCAGTACCTTAAGATAAATTATTGAAGTCTCACAGAGACTAAACTTTTTATATGAGAAACTTATATAAAGTCTTTTCATAGGACGGCCCAGGGTCACGAAATGATTTTCATATAAATAAGTTCGTCACCGTGAGACTTCTATGGTTCATTGATTAATTAATCATCCCTCTAGGGACAAAATCTGGGAACATACCTAAAAATATTGTCAAAATTAAGGGGTCAATTTATCGCATTATTAATTTATACATTAATAATCTCGCAAGACTATATTACTGCTTTGATTATGAGTCGAAAATTTTCAAGAAATCATGAACTAATATCAATATTTTTGTAAAAAATAAGTCAGAAATATTGAAAAAACGGCTAACTTTGATATTGCATAACTCCATAACTAACTCATAGTTAAGGCAGGATTATAGTCCTGAGAGGTTATTAATGCTTTCGAAATAACCCTGTATATACTTATGCTTTTGTAACGGTTAGTACCTACCTAAAGAAAAAAGTCATAAAAAACATATAGATCCATCGCTTCGGTGACCTTCCACGAGATCAATTGAATATGTTATGAATGGTCTTGAGTTTTATGAGGCGTAACTTATATTCAATTGATATTTAAGCCAATCAAGGTTTTGAAGATGGTGTGAGATATGCGCAAATTTTGAAACATCGGTAATGAGACATGCAGCGGTATTATTTAAATACGGATTGTAATTTATTTCCCGTGTCGGTAATACAAAATTCATTAGTTAAGTAAAGCTTTAATTAATTATTTAAGTGCATTCGAAATATTGTGGAGATGTGCAGAGATGGTTGTTCAGACATATTGTTATTCGGGCACAAATCTGGTTAGCCGCAAGAAGTTCAATGTTGGTTGAATTTGTTTACAATTCTGACCGAAACAGTGGTGTAATGAAATCACTACTGGTGTTTTGCATTCAGCAGATGTAATATTGATGCAATCGCTTGGAATTTCTGACCCTTTAACAATGAAGTACTACTTCTAGAAGTAGGCA
Source organism: Agrypnia vestita (assembly GCA_016648135.1). Classification (NCBI taxonomy): domain Eukaryota; kingdom Metazoa; phylum Arthropoda; class Insecta; order Trichoptera; family Phryganeidae; genus Agrypnia; species Agrypnia vestita. Next base: position 47,326 of record JADDOH010006539.1, on the reverse strand, counting down.
CAAACTCCGCGTGCATTAATTACCAAGGCTGTGTTTTATTACTATCTTCCAGATCACTAGAGTGCAATATTAATTATATATATTATTCTATTCCTTTATTTTTAATTTTCATACTAACATACTTAAGCACGCTGTTAAGGCGTATGTACACAATTAAAATAATAATGTTCAGTAGTGTAAACTGAGCTGTTATTCATTGCCTTATGTTATTTGATGATGCAAATAGCAAATCGTAAACTGTGTTCTTTATTTTATTTAAAAATTGAAATATTTATTATTTTGAGCGGAGAAAATACAATATACATAAAACAAAACTTGATATTGTCAAGGATTTAGAATTTATTAGAAATTAAAAAAAATTGCCAATAGCAAATTAAATGTTATAAATATAACGATATGCTTTTTAGAAATACTTGCCTTTTAAATTTCTTTTCAAATTAGTTCCTTATTAGTTATTCAACTCCCATTTATTTATTTTTTGTTTTTATTGATGTATAAGCTTCCAATATTAATAATATTCAAGAACATATTCTTATTGTGAAGTCGCAATTTTTTCAGAACAAAATTCTATTATGAATCAATTAGAAAGACATACAGTAAAATCAAATCATTGAAAAAATATTTGGCTGCTACCAGGATTCGAACCACGGATCTCCTCCTATCCGGGGCAGGCGCGTTATCCAATTACGCTATAACGGCCTCTTACATTTCCGTGAATATATATTTTTTGGTTGACTTGATTTTTCTGTATGTCTTTCTAATTGATTAATAAATTTGGTTTCCAATTTTAATTTTGGGTATACGTTGTATCCTGATGAAGGGACCATTGACTCCGAAACGTGTTGATTATTCAATTAAAAGTGGTTTCTACAAAGCGTTTTAATTTTACAGTGTAATAATATTTTTAAATTTGATGATATTTTGTGATGATATTAGCAGAACGCACAATTGTTGAGAGTTTTGTCGTATAGAAAATTGATAGGTACTTTGTTCGATTCTTCCAATAATATGCATGAAAGCTGGTATGCATATCGTTCTTTTCTTAGTAATTGCGTGGATAATTATTTTACAGGCATCGACCATATTTATCCATTCTTGCCTGATTATTCTGTCATCAGCTATTCAGTCGTCATTCATAATTTATTTGAACGGCATTCAGTCTGTATTTTATAAACTTTTCTAGCGTAAGACTATGCTATCTATATATATTACAACAATGATATCTAAATCTATTGTGCTGAGAACGCATCTAGTAACGCATTGTTTTTCCATTTTCGTATGTTTTTTTTAAGAAAAGGAGAGAACAGATATTTTAAAATACATTTATATACTATTTAATGTGTAGAAATATTACTTAGCATTTGAGTCACTAAGGCGAAATACATCTATATTTATATTTCCTTTGTATTTTATCCCCAGGCAAGTATACTTTTGACATTTAATTTCTAGGTTAGAATATACGCAGCCTATAGACAATTGCAGACACCGATGGCCATATAGCGGGTACTAATGGCCGCGTAGATGCCAGTATAGCCTCCCGCTGGGCCTAACAGCCAGCAGTGTTATTAGCAGCAAGCAATCTATTATGCAGCACAATGTATTTCATCTTCATTCTAACGTACACTCTTTATGAATAATATAATAATAATATTAAGTATCAAAAATATATTAAATTTATTAAGCACCAAAATAGTCCTCAAATGTATGACGTCAAGATGTCCATTAAGTAACTGTTAACATGCAGTCACAACAATGTGATATAACTAAATTGCACGACTGATGACAGGAAATTGTTCAGATTTGATGATCGGCTCATTATGAATATTGCTTCACAAAATTGCTGTTTGCATCATGTTTGATCAGGAACTGTTTCCAAACTTCCGGTTGTTTGAACATCATCAGGGCGACAGTACTTCCGGCCGCCTTCTTTTCGGGCATACTGCAGGACTTGCATCCGTCAGCGAGAGCCTTTATTATGGTTCCTAGAATGAAATAGATTTACAATGTAAAAATAAGATAAGCGCGGTGGATTTGTTTACATTGTTGATTCAAAGGCACTAGTCGGATAATATTGAATAAGTAATTTTGAAGTTGGAGACCAGAGTGTAAAGCGTTAAAATAGGAACATAGGCCTTCTTTTTTTGCTCCAGTTCTGCATGCGGTATTGATTATGCAGAGATTAATAAATATAGACAATAAGTTTCAAATGTAAAGAGTACCTATTCACTTCTACAAAATTATATCATCCCTAGACACTAGTGACGGTATTTTAACCGGTTACAGAGTAACCTATATTTGAGAATTGCATCTGATTGTATTGAAGAATGATAAGTGATTTTTCGACTATCATCGATACTAGACAACATATATATCTTAACTACCGATACAATATACATCATCGATACAATCAGATACAAATCTCGAATAACAGGATCAAATGTTAAAATAATGGCATGGCTATTACTATTAGATTTATTCTAATTATCATTATTAGATGCTCTATTTATATACAGTCTACTTAATAAATTTTACTGGAGAACCCGCTGAAGAAATGAATTCGTTGTTAATATCATATAAATACTTGATCAATATTAGAGAAATTAAAATTTATTATATCATTTTTTGCATATCGTGTTGATATTGCAGGGTGTCTCTTAGATAGCGGCAAAAACTTAACAGGTGGATTATTTTTGAAAAGAATTGTCAAAAATGTTCAAGCAACCATGACCTAATATTATGTTATGGAAATACGCAATATCAAAGTGAGCTTTGTTTTTCAACTTTTCAGACTTCTTTTTTGCAGAAAGTTGAACAATCATTACAGTAACTTTCATCAATTATGAAAAATTCTTTCGCTGTAATACATCTCAAATAAAATGATAAAAACCTCGTGGTTAAAATATAAGACTCTGAATGAAAATGGAACTATGAAGTACTCACTTTTAATGTCTGCGAGCTTTTGACTGCACTTTCCTTCCGCGACCAGGCAATCGATTTCTTTTTTATTAAACTGAGTTCCTTCCACCCATCCGGAATTTGAATCAGCTTTGTATTCGGGCTTGTACTTCTTTGTCTTTGAATTTTCTTTCACGAAGTCATAGAATTTGGCGTCGTCGTCCTCCCGACTAGGTTCCGGCGGAACTAAATATCCCGATTCGTCTGATACCACGCGGCTATTTGAAATTTCGTCAACGTCTCCGAAAACTTCTAACACAGACACACATAAGGCGAAATATAGCACAAGTAAAGCACGCATTTTGGAACTGCTGAGAATATTTTTGGTAAATATTGCAATGTTTTTTGTTGATTTTCTGGTTGAGGTGTTATTTCACTGGCAAATGATTTGTTACTGGCGACACTTTGCGGAGGATCGGTTTATATGTTAAACCTTTTGGTGCGGTGAGGCGCAAGTAGTCACGTGCTACTGTGAACCATAAAGAATGCATGGTTAGGTGCTTATTTTAATTAATATGGCTTAATTCATCCATTATCTCTGCTATATTTTAATCTATTTACATATATATTCAATTAGGCTAATATTACTACGTTGCCTTGCATACATACTACATAGGAAAATTATACAATTCACTAGCAGGAAGTTGCTTTGGCTAGGTAGTGGCCGCTGCTTCGCCATGGCAAGTGTTTTCGTAAAATTAATTTTTACGAAAACGGTTTGCTACAGTAAAACCTAAATTAACTAATTAACGTAAAAACGTTTTCGCTTGGATATATTCTTGTATAAGTAACTTAAAAATCTCGTTTCCGTATAATATGAATTAACCTGTATAAAGGGTTTCAATACAATATAGAATTTTCAATACAATTCTTAAATCAAATAAAGCAAAAAATGTTTATAATAGACGAAATTTTTCATTTTATTTTAAAGCACTAACTATTATATTATGTTTAAAATAAAACGTTTAAATGACCGCCTTAGCTTCGTTTACAATAATGAATTCGCTGAACCCAATTTTAGATGATTTTATCAAACAAATTCGGCATAATGTCGCTAATGCAGCGTTCGGTATTCAATATTTAAGAACAAATAATTTTTCGTAACAAAGTTCTGTGAAATTTAAAACCAAATTTATGAATCAATTAGAGAGACATACAGAAAAATAAAATCAACGAAAAAATATTATGTAATAAAAATAAAATGATATATTAAAATAATTCATATACAACGAGGAACCGGTTGATAATTTGACAAATAATAATGATGCATTATTATAAAAATATATTTTTTAATGGACGTAAACATAGGATAAAATGAGTTTTTGTCATTAATTCTTTTTTATTAATCTAAATGTTTTTTATTATTTTGTTTTTATTATTGTTATTTCAATTTCTTAGACAAAGGTTCAATTGTCCAAATCCAACTTATTAGTTTATTACAAAAAATAAATAAAAAACACTACTTTTATTGTAAAATCTATATAGTCTTACAAAGTGTGCATCTACATAAGATATGGAGACACCCATTGCCATTTAGATTTTAATCACGTTAATGACGTGTGTCGGTTGGTTCTGCACAGAAAACGTGAAGATTCGTAGCGTAATAAGGGTGCACAACCTGACAAGAACTCATTCCTGTCACGTTGACTCAATTGGTACTCATAATGACACCTGCCATAGATACCAAAGGCCGCATCTGATATCTCTTGTCAGTGCCGAACTCAGAGGCAGGCTACTTTACATATTTACCAGCGGTAGGAAGAGGTGGAGACTTTATGGGTGGGTTCCATGTACCTTCAAGTTCATTAATAAAGAAAAAAAGCGCATTTATAAAGGTATGGAGGGATAAAGAAACAAAACCACCATTTACCAATTTACAAAAATAGAGGCTAATGTGTTTGAAAATCATTACCTGGTATATGTGGCAGTTTTTTAATCGATTTTTGTTTTTGAAAATATTTTTCTTAATTTTAGAAGCAAAAGTCCCTATATCAATTTTTAAATCTTTTTTTAAAAATATGTATATCTTAAGTTCGTCGATTGCAAACTGGTCATTTTTTCTCTATTTGTTTTTTTGTGCCCTATCAGGTTCCCCCAACGCACACAAGGCCAGATTATGAATTTACGACGACAAAAATTTAAAATATGATTTTATTTGATATTCTGATCAGAAATGCTTACGGAAGAGATAACTTAATAATTTTCTTTTAGAAAAACACTTAATTAATATTTCTTGGGGTTGGGTGCTCATAATATTCTATTTAAAAAAAATAATTTCATGTAAAATTATTTCCATATTTTTAATTATGAGATTAGTACATTATATACAATTTTCATTAAAACATTATTCTACATTCTCATCCTTATTATACTTATCATCATCGGGCTCTTGATCATCATTACATCATCATCATCACCACAGAAAGTAGGCAGTCTTAGCATGCCTAATATAACTTCATTGAATTTTACATTTTTTAACGTTTTTTTCGTTTAACTGTCAAAATTGGGTCCGAAGATACCAGCATCCAGTTAAATATGTTGCTATTATTATTGATTCTTGAAGTTTTTCTGGAGTGATATTATCTTAATACATTATAGTCTTTATGGCCTGTTTCAATTAGATCTTCTGACAGTTGGTCTACTGGCAAAGATTTTATAATATCAGCTCCATGGCGTCGGCGATAACTTGTACGAAAATCGGTCTGCCCTGCGCTGCCTGGAACAAATTCTCCACCTATCTCATTCCGGTTCACTCTCTGATGTTGCGAGGACATTTGTCTTCTACCAACTCCCCATCTACCATCTATCTTGCCCTCGAGTGTTAGTCAGAGGAGGCGACATTTTCCCCCATGTAGCACGTGACCCCAATAAGAAACCTTCTTCACTTAAACATTTGACAGTAGCTCTCTACCGGCTCCAGCTGTCTGAAGCACCTCCGTGTTGCTGACCATATCGGTCCACGGTACACGAAGCATTCTCCGATGTATCTAAATGTCGAATGCTTCCAACCGATTCGTAACATTAACTTTCAGAGTCTTATTCTTCTTATATTCCTTTATATTAAAAAAATATATATGCTTCAAATGAAAAAAATAACCGTAACAAATCAAGTTATGCCAAATTATTTTTTCAACGTGAGTCTTAACACATTTAATAGATTTTCCGTGATACTTCATTTCTACGCAAAGAGTAAAACAATTCATTTCTTCTATTTTAACAAATTTTCGAAATAATATGTCATATTTCACACGTTTTTATTCAACTTCACATATCTGTCAGCCACAGCATGTTTCATTAATACTTTTATTACTTCATGATTAACAATCTATGCTCTGAAATTTGTCAGAGAAACGTATTTCAGATGACAATATTATAATCATTAGTTATTCTATAAAATTAATTTAACTAACTAACTAACTAACCATCACGCCGTTTCTCTGCAGGGGTAGGCAGAGAGGATTGAACGCCACACTCTTCTATCCTGGCACACCACTTTTGCTTCGGCCACATTCATACATCTTCTCATACACGTTCTACGATTGTTGCGGCTTTTAACAGGGCCATCCTCAAATACTTGTAGTACCTGATCGTGCCAGGTCTTTCGCGGACGCCCTCTATTCCTGTTGCCTTCAACATTCGCCTCATTTATTAATTTAATTAATTTAATTATTTAAAAAAATATTGTCACAAGATCTTGGCTGTGATAGGCAAATGAAAAACTTGAAATGAATGATTCTGTTCTTTACTTCACACCAATTTTGTAATTCATACTACTTGTCACTCCTGAATATTTCAAAAATACTTACTTAGGTAGGTTCTTTTATATTTCGCTTTACTCTTGTTTATGGTCAACCGCGCATGTTCATAATTCGCTAGTCTCTATGACCAATTCACAAGTTACTGTAAGGCCTCGGGTACGATACGAGCGGCGAGCGGCAGAGCGTTTTTTTCCCTCCTATTCTCATACACCTTCCCCTCCCCTGACATATTTTCGATGCAAATCTGTACCGTTTGACCGATCAGACTCAAAATTTGGAAACATATTCATTAGGACTCGGGGAGTAAATAGGCGATATTTCCTCCCTATTCTCATACCCATTCCTCTCCCCCTGACATATTTTCGATGCAAATCTGTACTGTTTGACCGATCAGACTCAAAATTTGGAAACTTATTCTTTAGGACTCGGCGAGTAACATAGGCGATATTTCCTCCCTATTCTCATACCCCTTCCCCTCCCCATGACATATTTTCGATGCAAATCTGTACCGTTTGACCGATCAGACTCAAAATTTGGAAACATATTCATTAGGACTCGGGGAGTAAATAGGCGATATTTCCTCCCTATTCTCATACCCCTTCCCCTCCCCATGACATATTTTCGATGCAAATCTGTACCGTTTGACCGATCAGACTCAAAATTTGGAAACTTATTCTTTAGGACTCGACGAGTAACATAGGTGATATTTCCCCCCCTATTCTCATACCCCTTCCCCTCCCCCTGACATATTTTCGATGCAAATGTGTACCGTTTGACCGATCAGACTCAAAATTTTGAAGATTATTATTTAGGTCTCGGCGGGTCACACAGACGATATTTCCTCCCTATTATTTTACCCCTTCCCCTCCCCTGACATATTTTCGATGCAAATCTGTACCGTTTGACCGATCAGACTCAAAATTTGGAAACTTATCCTTTAGGCCTCGGCGGGTAGCATATGCGACATTTCCCACCTATTTTTTTTAACCCTTCCCCTCCGATGATATATTTCCGATGCAAATCTGTACCCTTTGACCGATTGGACTAAAAATTTGGAAACTTATTCTTTAGGTCTCGGCGGGTAACATAGGCTACATTTCCCCTCTCCTCCTTTACACCTTCCCCTCCTTCTGGTATATTTTCGATGCAAATCTATACCTTCGACCGATCGGACTCAAAATTTGGAAAATAATTTTTTAGGACTCGGCAGGTAATAAATGCTATATTTCCTCTCTTCTCTTTCATCTTTTCTCCTCCCCCTGATACATTTTCGATGCAAATCTATACCGTTCGAATCAAACCTTTGTTTCCCCCCACAAATTGATTTTCAACTTAAACCTTAACCCGTGCAACGCCGGGTACGAACAGCTAGTTGTAAATAAATGTTCGCGCTTAGATAATTTTTATGAAATGTTTAAAAGGTTTTTTTTAGAATTTTCTACCTTTCTAATTCATGTAATCTTGATTGAAGCTCGTGATGTTTATTATAATAAAGTAGTTCATAAAATTGTCAAAACTATAAAAAAAGACTGCAATAAAGTTGATGCACTATTTTTATATTATTTTTTCATTTAAAAAAAAATAGAGAAGCTAACACGGAATACGTATCGCATTAATATTCTTCCTATTCTTAAATTAAACCAAAGTCTGTGCTTCGAAAATAGGACTAACTTGCTGATGTCTTGGAATGTGACTCGAACCGCCGATCAACCACCAGATCACTAGGCGAGCATCATGACCACTACACCAACAAGCTACTCAAATGCACTTGTAGCAGAAGAATCGGTGGTTCAACCTTCAGAGAAATCGGAGAAAAATGGAAATTGATGTTTTAGCTGGCCTGCGTAAATGGCATTACAGAAGTCCAAACGTATGATGATGATGAGTAAACCATACCTTTCTTAGTACCTAGGTATAGAAGATATGTGATATCAATCATATTGTATCATTCAAGGTTTGTTTGTATTCTGGGCCGAGTTCGTAATGTTGAAACAAAATTAAGTATTCAAGGGACTCATTTATTTCATTCTTTGACTGATTGTAATATGTATTGAGTTCCACACATACTTACTTATTTTAACAAATTATGGGAGTAAAATATTGTTACCGTGCGTAAAACACAAGGTATAATAAATGTTGTTTATTCTGGCGGTATTTTCTTTTCAAAATAAAATTGTAAAAAAATATTTTCGAGATACATAATTTATTCGCGTATTTTTGGCTATAATGGCCTTTTTTGATTATGGGTCTGTTTCGGTACACAGCTAAATTTTTTTGATTTTCAGCCAAATGAAAACAGAAAGATAACTTATAGAAGTCTCATAAAGACGAAATTATTATATGGGAAACGTGTATGGAAGTCATTATAGGGTGATCCAGGGCTTATGACCTGAAGGAGCTGGCTTAAGTGACCACTTTACACAATGCAACGTTCACCAATTCTTACTTTTGGATTTTATAAACAAACAAACATATTATATGCAATAAAATGTTAGAAAATTATAATTGATGATGTGGTCTAGCGGTTTAAGAGATTATCTGCTAAAAAAGAGGACCAACAACCAGCTCTGTATCAACTATTAACAAATGAACGCTTCATTAAATGCAGCTGAGGATAATGTTACTTTATATAAAATGAGATGTTTATCATTCGATTTTATGCACGTGCTGCTAATATAATTCCATATATCATTACTTACACTCAGTTAGTTAGCATGTTTGTCTTTTAATGTGATTTTAATTTTAAAGCAACATGGTACTTTGAAAAACTTAATCACGTTCTACGTAACGTGATACTTATACTAATGTGTCAGCATTGAGCCCATTTTACGTGGCACTGTCTTCTCCAGAAACCTGGTACATCTACATGAAGCCTGCAAACTTTATTGTATTGGGTGGGGAGGATGTGTTAAATCATTCATGGACCCATTAGCAAAGACTCAAAAATGTATCACTCGAATCATCAACATAAATCGAGAATGTTTCCTTCGGATGACTTGTTTAAAATTTTTGAAGTTCTTGATCTGAGGCAATTCTACATTAAAACCATACTTACAAAATTTTACAAGGACAAAACTGCACAAAATAGAACTCAACAAACACGTGACACAAGCAAGAATTTTTTTTTTGTGCCTAACATGAAAACCTCTTTTGGGCAGACACATATTATTGCCGTGTCTTTAATAAGTTATCTGACGAAATTAAGGTAACTGTAAAACTAAGCCATTTTAAAAATAAAATTATAAAATGGCTAAAAATTTCAGGAAGAAAGTATGCTGAGGACCCTGAGGAGATGATCTACCCATGAGCCAATATTTTTTATTTTCTACTTTTTTGCATTATAACTTTTTTTACTACGTATAATTTGATTCTATCTTTTATATATATTTTTTTGTATGTACCTAATTCTATATTTTTTGATTTATTTCTCTTTTCTATTGTTTTATATAGTATTATTTTACAGTATTAAAATATTGAATTGTTAATTATAACTACCCCAGAACTGGTTTGACCTAGTGGGCCGTTATAAGCTAATATAAAAAAGTATGATACATTAATTATGAAAATATATACCTACATAAATAAAATTATTGAATGTGGAATTACTGGGGAATGTTGAGGTGTTCCGAATTATTATAAAACTGGACATTATTCCTCCATTTTTACGAGACGGTAAAATTAAATTCCTTGAATGGTAGCGTAGACGCACGTGTTCTCCGTAACATAATTGTATTAAAATTACGCGAGTATTCGTTTTGAACATGTTTGAACTTATTAGTGCATAAATTTCTTGCTGATGAAGTTAGTTGTAAATGAGCCTTTGGAAAGACAAGAGATATTATTTGCATGTTCGTAAAAATAGGCCACCGTAATTTAGGGCACTCACGTGCGCTATAATTTAACGTGCGTTCATTGCGAAAGATTTTTGTCCAAAATATCTTCTTAGTATTTAACATTTGCAGCATTGAAACATATGCGTTTCATTGTAAGCCGCCAATTACAGAAAAGTACAAATTATTGTCTAGGAAAATTGCAATTTTGAAGCTTGTCTGCAGACTTTAAAATAATTTATAGAGTTGAGTAAAATATTTAAATATATGCTTGCTAAAAGCTTATAACAGAATAATAATCGTCATCATCATTCTTGGCACTACAACCCTTGGTGGGTCTTGGCCTCCTCAATAATTTTCCTCCACTCGTCTCGGTCTAGTGCCAGCTCTCTCCAGTTTCAAAGCTCTAAGGCAGCGATATCTTTGAGGACGTTGTCACTCCATCTTAGTTTTGGCCTTCCTAAGCTCCTTCGCCCTATTGGCCTTGAGTTCAGCAGGGACTTTGGTGCTTGATGCTCGGACATTCTCTCCACATGACCCAGCCACCGAATTCTTCCCAGTTTTATAAACTGTAGTATTATTGTTGCTTAATAATTTATAACAGAATAATACAAAACATAAATTAATCAAAAGTAAATATAACAACGAAATGCATAATCGTTATGATTAGAAATATGAAAACTGGCTGATTCCACCGAAATCGACATGCGCAGATGCCGCAATTATTCGATTTAAGGTTTGTTGTGTACTCGTGCGTTGATCTCTATTAAAAGAAGATTACAAAATGCATTCGTGTTAGCAATATTATTTTGAAGATTTTATATTAAAATTGTAATTAACAGTTGTTCTTGAACAGACAATAGTTGAGTGCTCAATAGTATTTCAATCTCGCGTTTCGACTTATCAAAAGTGTAATTCGCGAAAGAAAATTCATTTTACAAACCTACTTTTATGGTATTCGTCATATTAGGCGCTAACAACAAACATCAAATAATCGTGTCAATGCAATAATATGTTTCATGTAAACATCGTGTGTTATGTGTAAAGCTCATTGAGAAGGAAGGAAGGAAGGAATAAAATTTTATTACATTAATTTTTTAATTAAATTTGATACAAAGCGGTTTCTTAGTATTCTACTTTAGGTAGGTAGGCGGTAAATTTACAAAAAAATCTTTATCTACTGACTGGGATGTGAGAGCACATATTTTGATTTTCAATTTGTGAAAGTTTCAATTTTAGAATATGTGAATTTCTGTCAAAACATTATCTGCTACGAAATAAAAAAGTTATTCGTAATGTCATGGACATGACACCTCTCACTCAACTAATAGGAGATATTTCTTTGTTACATTTACATCATATATTTTCTGGGAACACTCCAAAGTAAACGGTTAAAACAATGGTTTAACCACCACTAACACTAAAGCTAACGCATTCCGACGTGTTTTTATTGTTATTTTACGCATATTATCGATGCATGGTACATCTTCCATAGTTTTTAATGTTATAACTATCGAAAATGGTTAGTTCGATACAGCTGTGTTTGGTTATTTAGATTATTTGATTTAAATTTAATGCCAAGATTGAGGTAGGTACTTGAGGTATATTTACCCGTTAGCCTGTTTAGGCCTTCTTCTTCCTCTCCCTGGCTTCATCCTAACTCCACTCCACATCACTGTGTTTCTGATTTCTGTTGTGTAAAGTTCTTCACAAATAAATTTATTAATTCTCCTGTAGTGTTTGACTGTTGTAAAATCCTTTAAATACTGATACACCTGTGCGGGAAATTTAATTTGTACCAGTTGGTACCAGTCCCTCAATTTAATCACGATTATTGAGTGTAAATTAAAGTAAATTCTTTTTAAATACGACTACACGAATGTAGGAAATTTAATTTGTGTCGAAAATGCAAGTTTCATCGGTTTGCCATATTAATGAAAACAATATAAAAGTATAAATAAGTTCTCCAACAAATGTTCAGATGTCGCTTTTCTTTTGAATTAAATTAGTATAATAAAGGTAATTTGAGAAGTGAATATTCTTGATGTATTCATAGATGGCGTAATAAAAATAATTTTAAATGCATTTTTATATCATGCTTTTATGTTAAATGAAATTATGTAATTTAGTCCATTATTAGGCTTCGTAATCATTATTACAATCCTTGTTAAAAAGTATGATTTTTCTTCCATGCATCAAACTATCCTTTGTCTTTCGTTTTAGCTGTATTTTTTATAAGGTTAACCCAACTCATTGTGTAAATTTATTAATTTGTTACAAATGCACATAATTTAGATATTTAAATGCGTAAATTTAATATGTCAAGCTTTGGACACGTATATATATGACTAATTTAACAACATCATATGAGATGTAAAAAACACTTTTTTTTATAAAAATGACTTACTCATCGACAAAGACAAAAAAATATATGAGATATGACATAAAAAAAGATAAGTTCCAATGTGTGAAAATACAGTTAATTTATACTTTATACTTATTACACTTCCTAAAAATCTTTATATATTATACGTACATGACGATAATAATAATTTTTTATTGTTTTCATATTTGATTTGAATTCTTAAAAGGCATAATACTGTAAATATATAAATATATTTTCTCTTTAAATGTGTGATCCCTTACCTTAAATTTACAAATAATAATTAAATAAAAGTTCTTAAGACCTCTACGTGATGTTATTTATTTTAATAAAATTTTTATAATAATTATATTATTATTAATGTAATACATTTTCTGTCAAAGGAAATATTTCTTGGTTTAGGCTGTGGCTTATGTACATTCTAATTCATTTAGTTTTCTTTTCTTCTTTTTCTTCGCTTGTTTTGCCATCCTTATCTTCTTTCGTTTTCAAATAATTCTTCTTGTATGATCCATCGGGGTTGTACCTTTAAATATACAATTATTTTTTTATTAGTATATTAATTTCATAAAATTTTATATACTTAAAGAATTGCTCAAGCCTTCGAAAATGTTCAAATTAATCCGATCATTATAAATGCTGTAAGTTCATTTTTGGTAGGTAGATTGAAATGAAACAATAAAATATGTATTATTTTTAAAAATCGTATAGATTTTGAAATGATTAAAAATTATTGAAAAAGTAAATACAAACATTACAAATAAGTATTCGTAATCAGTTTAAATTTTCATGTAGGTGTATACCTATGGAGTTAGCAATAAAAAAATATTTTCATGTATTAGGTCCTTACATATGAAATTGGCGTTTAGTATGGGAGGAACATAAAGCCGTTTTTTTTTTATTATAATATATTTATTTAATCAAAGTATGTATCATTGATATCTATGCACTTTTACCATCTCATAGGTAGTTCATCGATCCCTTTACTAAAAAAACCATTCGGACGGGAATCAATAAAATCTTTGAAGGCGGTTTGGACTGCCCCATTGGAGTTGAATTTTTTCCTTTGCAAGAAGTTATCCAAATTTCGAAAAAAATGGTGATCTGTTGGGGCAAGGTCCGGAGAGTACGGTAGATGTTTTAGACATTCCAATTGAAGCTCCTCTAATTTGGTAGCCGTCTGTTGTGCAGTGTGTGGTCTAGCGTTATCATGAAGCAGCAGTAGCCTAGAGCGATAAACCAGCCTCGGTTGTTTAGCAGCTAGCTTTTCCATCATGGTTTGCAGTTACTGACAATAGACATCTGCCGTAATCGTCTGGCCAGATTTAAGAAAGCTGTAGTGAACGACACCAGCACTAGTCCACCAAACGCTCACAAGTAACTTTTTTGGAGTAAATTTTCGCTTGGGGCATGGTTTGGCTGGTTCGGCAGGGTTCAGCCATTGCGATGAGCGCTTCCGATTATCGTACAGGATCCACTTTTCATCACAGGTAATGATTCGATTTAAAATCCCTTCATTATTGTGATGGTTGAGTAATGCAACGCGGCAGTCAACGCGCGTTTGTTGATTTGCTTCACTCAATTCGTGAGGTACCCACCTTTCAAGCTTTTTCAACTTACCAATTTGCTTCAAGTGGATTATAACAGTTTTATCACTAACACCGCAGCCTGCAGCTAACTCGGATGTGGTTTGCGATGGATCCGCTTCCACAATAGCCTTCAATTCTTCATTATCAACTTTGGTCTCCGGCCATCCACGGGGCTTGTTCTGCAGGTCGAAATTTCCAGAACTAAAACGTTGGAACCAAAAACGCACTGTGTTTTCTTTTGCGGCACCGTCGCCATACACATCATTAATCCTTCGAGCCGTTTCTGCAGCACTGGTGCCACGGTGGAACTCGTACTCGTAAATAACGCGATATTTCAAGTTTTTCATTTTGTAAACTGAGTGACGCAAAGAAAAAAACAATTGAGGAAAAAACAAATGAATTATAATTTTCAAAACACAAATACATGAGTAAATAGCTGTATAAATTTGGATTTGGAATTCCTAACCAAAGAGAAGATATTTGAGATCAAATTTGCCAGGACGGCAAAACGCCAATTTCATATGTAAGGACCTAATATTAATAAAATTAATTTAGGTATTTCTTTTAAAAGGAATCATTTAATTTAAAAAAAATGTTTTGTTTCTTTTCACATTCGAAAAATATTTAAAAATCTTTGGCTAAAAACCCCAATAAAATTATATATATTTTAATCAAGGTCTAATTTGATTTTTAGTTTTCTTGTGTAACTTTGTGAAAGGTTATTTGAAATCATATTAAAAAATGAGAACATTGTTTACTTTTATTATTTATTTATAACGATTAGAACGTTTTCGATGCTAACACATCATATTCAGTAATGTTAGTAATACTAAACTTAAGACTAAAGAACAGCGTGAGGGGTAGAGTGGGGATTAGAGTCGGATGGGTATGTGGGCGTGGTCATTAAGCACAGAAGAGCGGACGTAACATAAGGTGTTGGAATATCAATTGTATTTTTGTTATTATTAATCGCAAGGTTTTCTAAAATATCTAACTTCTTTCCTTTTTTGTAATAAGCATTTGTGAGTCATCTGTAGTATATCTTAGTTAATTATATTTTAAGATCAAAGCTCCTATCGAAATCATTTTAAAATTTGGAATGAATATGTCACATTTTACGCACGTAGCTATGTGAAATGCAAATTGTTTAGTCACCACGAAAAATCATAAATATAGTGGTTACACGTCACTATGAAAAGTCATAATATTTACAATACTAACCGTAGATACATCCGTGAAAAATCAAGGGAAATAATAATAATTAATAATAGCTAGCATTTAAATGGTTAGTATTTTATTAATAAAATGGTTAGTATTGTAATTAAATGGTCAGAATATTAAATGAATGGTCAGTAAATTAAATAAATGGTCAGTATATTCTGATTTATTATACTGACTATTTACTTAATTTACTGACCATTCACTTAATATACCGACCATTTAAATAAAATACTGACCATTTAATTATCCCAGTTTAACAACGACCCTTGCGTGACCGCGCAAAGTGAGCTACGCGCTGATTATCACACTCTAATTATCCAAAGTTGTCAACCTAGCAAGTTACGGACAGATAGCGAAATTATTATATTTAGACTAGATATAGGGACGGACTTTTCGAGCTTCTTTACTACAATATAATACTAATTTCAAGAAGTGCTTTGTAAGAACGACGCAAGACATCAATACGTTGAATTTACATTTAATGATGAGATGACGCATTTGTTTAGCAGTGGGAACATGATCGGGAGGACAGAGGTTAGGTAAAGATTACCGATAAATGGCATTGACTGCGATTATTATAATTAATATAATACTGTAAAAAATAAAGGCTCACTCAATAAGTACTGTCCTATATTCTTTATTTACATGCAAGGCTATGCATAAATGTCAATGGTGTCCGTTTTTGTAAAAAAAAAACTAAAATAAGGTTTCACATATTTTCGTCATTTTACATGGTTGAAATCGAAATAGGTTTTCGGAAGAATTACATACATTGTATTTAACTCTATACTGTCCTTTACGCGACTTTCGGGACAAGTCTCGAGATAGATTCACACTATTTCGTAATCAATTTTTTGTAAAACACTATTATCGAAATACACTCGTTTGTGAAATACATACTATTATCGCTTGCTAGAATATTCTTTTTAATTCTCCTCGTAAATTTGGCCCGATTTCTGTCGCTTTGATTAATCTGCAAGTTGGTAACACTGCGGTTGGTTTTAAAATATATCCATTATTTCAATGCCTAAATATGTCAAACGACCGTAATATTTACCCTAAATCCTTTATTGAAGATACTGTCAACAGTTTGTTGTGAAATTAAACCATAATCAAATCATAGATTGATGAATACAGCGAATAAATACGGGGAAATAAGTACTTTCTGAGTGATCCTAGTTGAATTAGTTAAATAATTACGCGAAAACATTAACATTCTAGTTTATATTTATTTCTTTATTCTTGGAAAACTTAATCGATCAATATCGCTTGACTCTTGGAAATCAATTGAGCATTTAAATTGTGAAATTGCTGGTTTAATCAACACGGTCATTAAAGCAGCCAACACCTGATGTCATGCTCATAAAATATAAAAAAAATGATTAGCTATTTTAATTAAAAAGTAAAATTCATGCATCCAAATTTTTTCATTGTACCCATAAAGATACATTCATAATGAGATGCATCAGAGTAAAAATGAAAGTTATATTTTTTCAAGTTGTTCATTACGTAAAAAAAAGTAAATACGTAATTATTGGATCGATGCACTCCTTGTCAGACAGTAAACGTGGCCGATGACGACTGGAGCCGAGTTATCCCGATTTATCGTCACCGACCCGAGCGTGACGGTTCACTTTCGTTCACTGTTCAGGAAGAACGCGAAATACGCCAAAAAAAGTTTTCACTTCAAAAAATCGTGTATTGGATTGTAAAAACAGTAAAAAATGCACTTATACACGTTAAACTGTCGGTCAGACACTGGAAAGTGTTTGAAATACTTTTTATAATTTGAATGCATTTTCTTCGATCATGTCCAGATAAAATAATTGTATTGCGTCTCTACTTTGTACAAAATAGAATTAGGACGCTCACCTGGTGATCACTAGTCGGGCGGTCAAGTCTTATTCCCGGAAACCGTTACTCTATCAATAAGTTACTCCTCTTTCTACAGTAGCCACAAGCTAGCTTGGTTCGAAAAAGAATTTTCATGTGACGTATGATGTACGAAAAATTGAGGAAATAAAAATATTGGAAAATAAAATCAACAAACTCCATACTCTACACTGTTCTTTATACGAGATTCAGGATAAAAATGTACACCCGCCCTAATGTGGAGATATATCTTTAATTCGTTAATTGAAAACTTTATGCTTTGGGGTGGATAAAATGGAAGAGGGTTGTCGTGGATAAAAGACATGTCTTGTCGACAAATTCTGTAGTCAGCAAGCTGGATTGAAGCATTACTGATGACATGGTGTAAGTATGATATGTTAATGGTATTGATTCCTGTTTTCACTCCATTTTGAATCTGTGATAAACAGCTTTAGTTGTAAAAATAAATCAAGTTGTTGGCCTTGTGACGATACTATTAAGTGCATATCAGAAATGAGATGTTTATTTGTGCAAACTTTCCATATTGCATTATGTAGTTATGTAGTACTCGTGCAAACTAGTCTTCTCGGTAAGGAGATTAATTCTCATATTAAAATATATGTATATGTTGTTTTATCCATAAGCAATACTCACACCTTTTATGGCTTCAAAATTTTACTAGAAAAAATTTGCTAGATGAAATATAATATTCCTATATATTGCCCGTTATCACATGTTAATCTACTTTGCAAAGTTGACTTAAAACGAAAAATTAATGATAAAAGGCCCCCAAATTTATTTACAAAAAATACCTTGATTTGTATGTGAAAGGATGCTTTTAATTTTTTATCTATGCCCAATATAAACGATGTTACAAATTTTTAAAAATTTTCAAAAGTTTAGAAAGCGCATGATGGATGAGTATGATTAACGAGGTTGTCGGAGATATTTATTAGGTCATTTTTTCAGGAACATTTGACCCAAATCTGAAAAAAAAACTAAGGGTGTTAGGGTGTCCACAAAACCTTATACATCAGACATAATATATTGATTATGATCATTAAAATGGATGGAAAATATAAATTACGTTATCTCTACTTGGGTTTTTTAATTAATAAATATTATTAATTACTAGAGAGATTATATTTCACTACGATTATATTTCGAGAGATAATAAATATATATTACTAGAGAAATTATATTTCATTATATTTCGAGAGTTAAAGAATCTCTCATAGACAGTTGAAGTATTAAACTGATCGAAGTAGAGATAACACAGTTTATATTTTACATTCATTTTAATGATCATCATAAGTAATTTCTACAATGTTAATACCAAATCCATGAATACTAAATGTATTTATTTTTTTGAAGATTCACTTTTTAACGGACGGCAATTTCTAGACCTCCTGGTCATAATCGAAGAAAATGTATTGAAATTTTTTGGAAGTTATGTCATAGGACCCTACAAAAAGTAGGATTTTTTCAAGATCCATCTAAAAATCCATCCCTTCTACTTGCATACTGATAATTTATTAAATTAGTGATTGTTTGTTATTGTATACAGTATCTATAGTATAAAATGATATAAAGTAAAGTAATTAATGTGAAAAATAAATAGCTATTATAGTATTTATATTATAGTATGTGTGCTATGTGTATAAACCATCTTCTTCGGCGGTCTCTCGTTGCGAGGATGACCACGAGATCTAACATGTTATTAATATCTCCGAGCGTGGCTGAGGAGACCTATTCAGAACCCACACCTTTTTACAAGTTGTGCACATGCATCTGGTGGGTAGTGGAGTTCCAAGAGATTTTGCTCTTTTTACTCTTTCTTCTTTTTCGGAAATTGCACCAACCCTATTCCATTCGTATAAAATATACACATAAGAATATGATCAGCTATACGAAATAATTTAAAAGGTACAGTAGAATTTGGTAGATGTAACTGACAGAGTTTAGGTAAAGGTTTTAGGCAGAGTTTAGATACAGGAGTAGGATAGATTTTAGGGAGAGGTGCCAGACAGAGTTTATGTAGAGAAAACTAATGGATATTAAAAATTAAAGAAATGAATAAGAATGATGAACATAATATGTATGGGAAATATTACAAATATTAATAAAGTTCGTGCAATGCCCAAATTAATATGCTACACCAAAAAATGACTCTTACTTCTTCTCGAGTTCGTCCCACCATTCCGGCTTGTTGTCTATAATGTGGTGCATGACCCTGGTGGCTCCGTCCTTCTGTACTTCGCTGCACTTGTTGCAGTCGTTGTTAATAGCATCGGGCAGGTTCGCTGCAAGCACATCACCGTCATCAGAAACCACAAAAGGCCTTGTTGACCCGGTGCCGACATGAGCGCGCGAGAGCCTGAATCATTGCACGGGCGGAATGATGATGCGTGGCCGTGAAAGAAGCGAGGTTAAATATAATAACGAAAGGGCAAGATTGTAATAAAGGGTGACCCATTTTGAACTTGGTGTTTTCATAAATGAAACGTGACGATGAACATGTTTTTTTTATTTGAATTGATATATCGGATACTTGTGTGACCCAAAAATGTCTAATAAAACTAACAGGAAAGGTATACTAGACTATAGGCATGGTGACAGTATTAAAGAATTAAAGAATAAGTGATTTTAGAGAAGAAAATATTTTGAAAGGATTCTAAAAAGTGATCCAGTTTTAATATACACATTATTGAGATTAATAAGATTTTCAATAAAATAAATGTATGGAGTTGTGCAATCCGCCATTTTAACTGAAACACTGGTCAGAGCGAATGACGTCACGCCTCGGTACCCATCACCGTGTCTTTGAACCGTTGCCAAAGACACAATGCAATGTTTACTGAGGCTTGACGTCACGTAGACGAAATGACAGCTGCGGGCGTTTTTGCGCGAAATTAAAAATATGTAGATGAAAACTCAATTATTTGCGTAAAAACTAGTTCATTACTGAAATATTGTTATTTTCGGTAATAGTAGACGTGTACCTACAATGTAGAATGATATTTCAAAATCTGTCATCATGCCTATTGTCAGACCTGCGATTTTGTATGTCTCCTATTGCTGGCGATTGGTCTACAACTCCTACTATGGGCAACTTGAAATAGCGGAAATGCGAATACTTAGATAATAGGATTAAAAGTTCACGCTTTCGATGTAACCTGGTTTCACGGACATCACATCATTTAGTGTAAATTAAATTAGTAAGGACAATTACAAATTATCAAGTACACGGCGACCTGTATGACTATTATAATTCCACCTTTAAAATACGATGCAGAAAAGTCAAAAGATATCGTCACACCCAGTGCTTACCCAGGACCTATTTATGAGCGAAAGTTCCCATATCGGTCCTACTCGCCATTTCGGGGCGGGGCCAACACGGCTCGGACGGCTGCAAATAGTCCACTCGCTGTACCTCTCCCCACATAATCTCAATTTATTTTTAAACCATACGTATTTACATTTTTTTAAAAAAGAAATTACAAAAATAAATCTATCAAAGAATGATATTATCGAATTATAAATTAGGAGAGGAATGAGGACAGTGACGGGCAAAATGTAAATAAAGACACTCCCTTAAAGGGATCATGGACAGAAGTAAAGTTCAACTCTAGCATCACCACAGTCCACATCTACGAAGCAGCTCCCAATGCGACATCCACACCCGGACGAACTCACTAGATATCGTCAGTTCGTATTACATCAATAGCGAGCCCTAGCCCAATGAGCCAGAACACGCGTAGAAGGAAGCAACACACCTCCACGCAGTGCATGCTATCTGCGACCGCGCAAGAATTAATCAGATGTCCTTGACTCCCGTGACTATAGCGTACTCTCTTGATGACGTTGTGATATGACTCCAGTGAAAGGTTGAATCTTAACACATCCATATGGTTCGTTTAAAATATCCGTTCTTTAAATACCTAATTATGTGTACCGTTTGCACGCAAGTAAGAAATTACATCGCAGACATATACCGTAACACTTTTTTATATAATAATCTATTCTCGTACTATTTTAACCCACTGTAGTATTTGTAGGCTACAGCAGGTATTTAGTATTAATCGCACGTAATTAACATTTGCCTAAAAATAAATTCATGAAAAAAACAAAAGCGTGTTTTTAAATATTTATGAAAAAAACGAAATCTAAAAAAATCGTTGCTTCGCTTTATAAAGATTATTTTTTAGTGACAGTGATCTGACCCTTGATAGATATAACATTAGCGAGGCCCTGTTGTATATATGATAGTATTTTTACGTCTTACGTGTGAAATACATATTTTTTACTTTAATAATTCTATTTCTAGGTGTGATCGATTAAAAAAAATATTTGTCCACGTTATCGCTGGCAAAAGGATCCATAACGTGTTTTTTCTATATAAATATATTTTATTTTTCGGCCCTTATCTAACGTGGGCCTCAATATAGGCAATGTGGTTGCAATGGCGTATTTATGCCATTGGAAGACAAATATGTTGTATTCCAGAAAATTATAATAATTATAACTACTATTATTCTTATTCTAACAACGATATAATCTGTTACAAATGAAACGAAGATTGTATGCAATTAAGTAAAAAAAGTGCATCAAAAGAATAAATTTTTTATTTTGCATTTTGTAAATAAAGGTAATTAAAGACACCGGTCAGACCGGTCACTTGCAGAAATATTGTTGTTAATGTGATGACCCATATCCACGGATGACACTTTTGACTCGAGACAATCTTTGAGTCAGATTTGATATAACTTTGTAGATAATTGTATTCATAGTCGCCATCTGTGTTTTTCACGCCAACGTTATTCAATTGATTGTTCGTCAGTTAGTGAATTAAAATCTCTCAGGTGCAGTTAAAACGGAATAAATTAATCCGATCGCATGGTGATTAACACTAGAACCATAGTTAGATTTTAGTTAAGTGTTCAAGTTTTATAGTTTAGATGTCATAGGTTCTCCGTTGGGAGAACCTGTGATATGCTTATCATAGGTGATACGCTTACATTCACTAATACCCGAAGAGAAAAATGGCTATCAAATATCACATAACTGAATATTCGACAGAATGGTAAATCGGTTACAATGAAAAGTTATCAAATGGTTAGTAACTAACGTTTAGTTAATCGTTGAGGTAGCTAACTAACTAGCCAGCAGAGTAAGGTAAGGTATATCTATTAGTCATCACCGTTGTGACGTTTATACAAACATGTCGTATCTCGCTATCAAATTTTGCCTTTTTCTATCAATCTCAAGCTTATCCTTGAGTTTATGTTCAGATCAAAAAATCAACCCACAAATACATTTATTTTTATTTATTTATTTTAAAAAAAATCCTTGTTTACAAATAAAGGTACTTAATACTAATTTAACAATAAAATATAAGATAAATTACACTTTTTTTTGGTTGTTAAATTTGTGGATTATGCCACTCTACTAGGCTATGCCTGTCCCAGAGTGGCGTTATAGAACAAAATTATAATATTTTTTTGAATTCGTCAATAATATTTATTTTCATAAGGTAGTAATTATGTATCTACAAAGTATCAAGTGCAATGTTAGTGAAAGTTGAGTGAGTCATAAGTCCAATTGCAAATATGTGTAGAATAATTGTTTAATGTAAAAAGGGTTAAAGTTTTGTTTAAGATTATTTTTTATTTTCCTTAATTAATTAATTTATTTATATATTAGATATTTGTCTCCATTAAATCTCTGAGATTTATCAAATCGTGGACACGGGCCGTAACGAAACTATCTCAAAGAGTACGCCCATTGCACTCAAGCTACTGGATTTGCACTGATTGGTATCATTCTAGGACATTCTGCAGGAGAGCATTGTCGAAAACCTTGAAACCAATGGCTGGTGAATGAAGGTATGGATGCGGAAGAAATACATATATAAGTGTGACAACCAGCAGGAATGTGTGATGTTTCATATATAGGCTAGTAGTAAATTCGAGAGAGTCTTCTTTATTCAATTTTGAACAGAAAATATTCTTTACACTTTGGGTAAAATGTCGACGTAAAATGTGTTACGGAAATAAGTTTGCATTTTAAAAAAAATATTTCTGACTTAGTTTTGTAAAACGTTGGTCCATCACTACTAGTGACGGATCCGCTCTGTATAACTACCACAATGTAGTACTACACTACATTGAAGTGTACACTTCACACCCTTTGAAGTGTAATGCACACTACAAACTACACACACTTCAAAGTTAGTTTAAAGTACATACTCAAATAGTACATTTTATTTTAAAATGCATACTACAAATTACACACTTCAAATTTTAAATTGAAGTGTGGTGTTTTTTATATGTGAAATTTTTGGTAAGTCGTTGTAGATAGGTAAATGAAGAAATTTCTGGAAGCCAAAACACCCCCTCCCCCATATGGAATTTTGGTATAGAAATCTCTGGAAACTGAAATAACTCCCCCCCACGGTTTTAAAAATTTTGGGACTGAATGACGAGTTGGTCAGAAAGTGAAACAACCCCCCTCCACCCACGGTCAGAAAAAAAATTTGGGATCGAATGATGAAATGCTTGGAAACTGAAACAACCCCTCCCCCAAAAAATATTTTTTGAAAAATTTTTGGGATCGAATGATGAAATGAACAACCCCCTCCCCCCGGATTTGAAAATTTTCTAGTAGCACACTTTTCAAGAAGCACTTCTGTAGGCCACTACAATCTTGTAGTACTACAATTAGTTCATTTCATGTAGTTTATACTACAAATGTACACTTTGTAGTCTTCAAACTGGTGAACGTGTGAGTTTGTTGTAGTCTTCATTTTGAAATGTAGTTTTTCCCTTCGCTAATCACTTAAGTAAACAGAATATAAAGAAATCAATTGCTTTAATACAAGTTCAATTAAAAATCATACAACTTATAATTTTTTTTTGCAAGGTTTTAATTTTTTAATTTGACTGAATCAAAGCGAGTGAATTGTTAATATTCGAAATAAATTACTTTCATGATAGCTTAACGTTTTACAGAAGATAAGCCAGAAATACTGAAAAAATGCAAACTTTGATGTCGCTTATCTTTGTATCTGATGTATTACATTTCAGCGAAATTAAATTGCATCCAAAGTGTAATTCTACTAGTTACGAGACACCCTGTGTTTGCACGTCATGCATATACGTGCAGTGGATGAAATTTCAAACCGCAAAATCAATTTGTTAATGACAATGGATGATCGGTCATGTGCTCTCTTATCGATATTTCGATATTAATATAATGTTCATCAATTACGTCTCTAATGAAGGAAAATTAGTAATTTTATATCCGTATTATACATTTTCAAAGTCAACAAAAATACAATAGTAAAAAAATACTTATACTTATACTTTAATAATAACTAATACTCTGGCTGATGCAATGCAATAACCGCATTCTGTTAAAGAATTATTTCATGAAAGGCTGTAAAGGCGTTTGAAAATCTACCGACGCTGACTTTGCCCTATAGACTCCAAGCGATTTTATGCGAGCGAAAGAAAGAAATAACATCGTCTGCATAAATGTAATCGATATAGATAATTCGCTCTCGCCCCAGAATTCTACAGCGTACATATTCGTTTCTTTATAAAGAACCCCCGACACCACGGATAAACAGACAGATGAAATTGTAATAAATATACGTGGAAAATCAATAATCCGTAAAAAAGTATAGGTATAACACGTCAAAAATAACGGACTTTATAAGTGTAAGTTTCAGCTTTTCATGAATTAGTTAGAAGTTATACATTAATTAGTCACTACAAAAAAATATATTACAGCATCTATCTGAAACGTAAATAAATAAAAACACGCATTATACCTTTTGCCTAACACCTCACCGTTTTTGTTAATCCAAATGATCTCTAATTGCTGAAATTCAATTTAATCTCCATCAGTTTTTCAGAAAATGCGAATATAAATTAAATTTCTATTAAAATATTCGCGAAATCGTAGTATTTTTGTGTAAGCGTTACCGTACAGCGCTACCTGATTTTTTAGTTAGTATTGTTAAATTGGCTGTGAATTTTTGCGTTAATCTCGGACATTATTACATTAGGGACGGACATTATTACATAGAGGGTTATGTATTTTGATGTGTAATAAGACTAACTAGACTAATCTTAATCACATTCATACATCCTAATGGTTATACAGTATGCATTTGATTTGAAAAAAAATTCGTTGAACGCAAGCGTAGATTTAATGCAATGTAATGTAATCGTAATACAATGACATCATATACATAATAAACATTATTATTTCAACATAGTCAATCTGTTATTAAGATACCACCGCAACATAAACATTTGGGTGTTTCTGCCACATGACGTACGAGTATGGACATACTTACTGAAGTACTTGACTTTAATGTTGGGCAGACTCTGAGTCATGAGATAAAATTAATCTCACATAATAATTTGCCAGTCTCTTCGAGATGCAACATTTCAATTAAAAATGACAATTTTAAACATTGTACTACACACACTATTTATCAGTACATGCTATAGT
Organism: Agrypnia vestita; assembly: GCA_016648135.1. Lineage (NCBI taxonomy): Eukaryota > Metazoa > Arthropoda > Insecta > Trichoptera > Phryganeidae > Agrypnia > Agrypnia vestita. The sequence continues at coordinate 21,195 of JADDOH010006539.1, read as the reverse complement.
TTCGAGAGGAGTAGTCCCTCTCATCATCAGGTACAATTAATAACCAACTTAAATCAGAATGTTGTCAATACATTCGGGTAAAGGGCGAAGGAACATTTACGGTCAAAGCATAGGATGAAAAAAGCAAACGGAAACTACCACATTAAAAGCCAAAGTGGCATCCCAATAACCAGCAAGGATGAACACATCTTAAGTACGAGATTCAATACTTGCCGCAAACCAATCCCCAGGATTGAAAGGACGAAGAAGATTCGGGAAGGGCTGGGGACCGTGATATTATTCAAGTGTGCCCACGGAGAGGCGATGGTAGCAATATGCGTTTAGCAGCCGGTTTCGGTTTGCTGGCCCGAGACCAAACCCCATCTCCGAACGTTTAATTAATTTTTTTAGCCGTAAATTTTAACGAAACTACGGACGTTACACGAAGTTACGGACGGAAAGACAGACATGTAGACTGACATACGGATGGACGGACAGAAAAAGAAATTATTAAGTTTGATTAACATTCTGTTAAGTTTTGTAATCACACGAAAAACAAATGTTTTTAAACCTCCCACCAGCTATTTGAGAAAATCACATTTTGAGTTATGAGACTTGGTTATTTACAAAATTTGTCTAATAATAAAAAAAATTAAATGAATGTTTCGATTAATGATAATGTATTTTAAAATGAATTTTTTGATAAATTTATGATTCTTTAAAACATCGTGTACTTATTAATTAAAATATACTCTATACCTGATGATGAGAGGGACTGCTCCTCTCGAAACTATAGTTGTAATTTAATAACTCATATTGTGTGTGTATTACAAAGTATAATAAAACATATTTGAAAATATACTCTGATTAGTTAAAATATTCTTAGTGCTTAGAATTAAAACAGTTTTTGTGTAAAAATTAAAAACAATATGACGTTTTTTGCACTAAAATAAATTTTATATTGCTTATTATTTTATGCCAAATGGTTCCCATTTTCTTATATAATATGGAACATTACCTCATATTTAACTAATTTTGTGATTTTTTGCAAATAGCTGCCTTTATGCTTAGGAGTATAGTTGGTTCACCTTTGAGTTCTGCGGCATCGGCAGTGCAGGGTCCCTTGTCCAGAAGGCAGTTCACGTAGTTCTTCAGCAGCCGGTCGCTCTGCAAGATCTCGTCCAGGTTGACGTTGTCGTATTTGGTCGTGTACGTCGTCTTGGAGCCGGCGTGTTGAGCGGGGGTGGCCTGGGGAAGAGCTCCGACAGCGATGGCTGCCAATGGCACCAAGAATACGAATACTCCAAGCTTCATTGTCGATCTAAAAAATAAACGAAAAAATATTAATGCGTCATGTAATCATACATGGAAATATATGAAAGATGCTTACCACAACCCCAATAATAATACTTTCGAATGTCCATCTGTAACCGTAGGGTCCGTTCACTTTATGAAAGCCACTCGCATTAGTGTTAGTGATGTCCTCTGTAAAGCTACTCCATTAGCCACGTATCACGCTGGTAGTCTAATATTTTTATTTAAAGATACGGTGACTGCAAGATCACGATACGGTGATCACAGACTTTAATCAATTTAATATAAGTTTAAACGAGGATTCGGAGTCCGTTGCAGACGACAATAGTTTATCTTATTGATTAAAATTAAATATAAGATTTTTAAACCATTTATCCACGATTATATGTGCTTATATATTATTTATTTTAAACTAGCTATAACCCTTCAAAAATGACGTACTTTTATTGTATATTTCGGCCGCCAGATAAGGCCGGGAGAACAGCACTATCAAGATTAACATCTTGATAACGTTAGTGGTGGACATTATTAAAAAAACAATTATGCTTTTTTGCTTCTTATATATATACCTAATTATTATATTATATCAAATTAAAATAAAATCTAAAATCAATAACGATTTATTGATGGTCCGTTTGTTAGAAAACAAAATAAATTAAAATAATAATAATGAAAAAAAAAAATACAAGAGAGCAAGAGAGAGCTTGTCTGCATATTCCGAGAGATAGTAAATCATTGAATTTTTAAGAATGTTGTTTGAGATGCGACCATTTAAAAAAGCTTAGATTTTCGCGACGGTCCGTATTAGACCGTGACACGACACAAGGTTCGCATACATTTGGTCCAACGATACGCGACGAAGAACACATATTAGGTAGAAATCTTTTGTCGCATGGATCTTTTGTCGTTGATATTTTGCCATGTAATCAAACATATTTGTTATATCATTCAATTCTGCGTTTGAAATATGCGTGCAATGAATGTTATTTAGAACTTAGAACCAGTTAATAAAATAGTGTAGGTACTAACCATTACGTTCTTTCGTGACGATATGCCGAGACAAACCTAATCTCATTAGCACTATAAGAATATTCCCATTGATTATTGTGTAATTTAATAATTGAGTTGTTGAGTTTAAAAATATATCTAACCACCATTTTTGTTTTTTTTAAAAGATTTGAATGTTAGTATATTCACTAAGCTCATTCCAACAAGAATGTTCTTAGGTTTTCACGGCTACTCAGAATCTTCAAGTTTGTGTTTACTGGGGTATTATGCCGTGTTGTTACGACCTTTCGGGCAGACGTTATCAGCCGGCCATCAGCCCTGATGATGGACCCTGCAATGGGATCCGAAACGTCGGCCCGAAAGGTCGTAACAACACGGCATAATACCCCAGTAAACACAAACTTGAAGACTCATTCCAACATTTTAAATATTAGTTAACTATCATAACATAAGTATCAATCTGAATTCATTGCTTGTTAGAAATCAGCAGAGTTTCAATACAAATCTACAAACAAATTCAGTAGAAAAAATATGAATGAATATCTTCATCGTTTAGTAAAATTTAAAAAAATATATTTTACATTCTTAAATTACCAAGTACTTTATTTCTGTAATGTCTTCACACGGGAGATATTAATTACACCAAATAAATCTCTGGTTTATATGTATGTATTGATTAAACATAAACGAGAGGAATGACCGTTCTACCTCCTGTATTTCAGGCGGGCCCTAAGCAAAAATAGGCTGCGACCACAATTTCACTACAACCCTCAAATATATTTATTTCCATACAGGTCATAATCAATTTTAATCTAAATTCTTATTTTTCAACAGCAACCTTAATCCATTATCTGGTTTAAATGTATACCTACTTAAGTCCATTTTAAAAGTTAAAATAACTCACTAAATATAAGTTTCATATTAATCATGTTATTTGAATGTATCATTTGTAAACCCTTGCTTTATATTATTCATATTATATGAAAACAATTTTCTGTAATTTGTAAAATAAACAAAAAATAGTTCAGGTAGGTTTTGATTTTCAAGTATTCAATTGTCAACGAAGCGATTTAACAATACCTATTAAGGAAAAATATAAATTAAATCGGATGTTCATTTGTCATAATATGATAAATGATATTGTGAAAAGTATATTATATGTACTTTTCAAAATATCATAATATCTACTGCTGTAATCAGTTTGGACGAGTCCTTACTAAGCGTTTCTGAAAAACGAACAAAAATGAGAAAAGATGTTTCGTATCATTTTCGACTACTGTAAGACTCGCTCAATTTTTTATTATTAATAAATCTTGCATATTTTTAAATTATATAATTTTGTATTTTTGTTTGGCCTCGATAGCTCTACAATAAATACTAATTAGAATTCGGCTCAAACTGGAGGCCGTACGGACCATCACCTCGCATGAAATTATCGTCACTTTATGGCAACATTGTTCCATTTAGGGTTCCAAATTAGCACTTGGCAAGGTCAAAGAGATAATCAGATTTAAAGTCAGGGCGTTTTTTGCTCTGCTGAATATATTTCAGGCAGATCGTCTGCACGAACTAGACTATGATGGGTCCTTCATTTCAAAATAATATTTCTAAGGATTGAGCAAAACATGCTCTCATAACATTGTACCTGAGAACCAACATATATTTAGTCCTAAAAAGGTCATTTTACAGAATACGCATATTTTAAGTTTTTATCATCAGTTTTTTTTTCAACTCACTTTTTATTTTTTAATAAACATTTAATTTTTTCACAGTGTACTCACTAATAAAGATTCTTTCTGGGGATTTTATTGCTTTGTAAAATATTAGGGATAGGTATTTCTTTTTAACGGATTAAGGTTGTTGGGGTTTTCAAAATTTAACTAAGAAATTAATATGAGATCTTTTGGAAAAGGTACTCGTATAGTGACTAACTGAAAAATAACATTTCAAGCAACATTGTATTAAAAAAATAGGATTCAGAATGTCTTTTATATATTTGCGTTGGTTTGCATCAAAATTTTAAGACAGTGTTTATATCTGCAGTGTTTAATTCTAAAATTTATAATTTCTGAGGTATGTTTATAGAACTCGGTAATCACGCATATGGAAATAAAAAAACTTATTTTTTAAGTTCTAAAAGAAAATTAAAAAGGTAGAAGTTTTTATTTTATTTTCATATGTGTGTTTATTTCTGTTAATATAGGGAACGCGAGTACAAGACTTTCAGGAACGAAGGAAAATGTTCTACAAACAAAAAAAATATTTTGATTATCTTAGCTAAAAATGGATATTGATCATTTTAAACATTTTAAGTCTTGTGAGTTCTCTATAGAACATCTTAAAAAACAAAATTTTCAATACAAATCTAAATTAAAAATACGTTGATTAATTTTTTAATTGTTTTATAAATTGAATTACATTTTTAATCTCACAAAATCTCACTTGTATTTCGCGATTGAATGAAATTTAAATTAAAATTAAATTAAATTTATTCTAGCTTACACATACGATGTTTTTTTAATACCTCTCTTGAAGCGGTAATAGTATATATGCATTTTAAAGTTCCTTCATTGATCTTTGTTGCAAGTGTTAATCTAATGTCACTCTAGGATCATCTATCAGGGTTAATAATGACCTGTTGATGGTCTATTTGTTAAAAATTAAAAACTAAGGGCCTGTTGTTTGATCAGAAGCTAGAGTATGAGTTAAGCAAAAATAATAGATTTTTACGAAAACGGGCGTTTTGATTGGTGGAAAATGCAAAAATTTATGTTTTTTTCTTAACTATTACTCTTACTTAACAGGTCCTATAACGAAATGTTCGACAAAACTTTTAATAGTGAGAGCAAATTAATTAATTAACATTATTATCATAGCTATGAATAATTTGTAAAATACTTTGTATATTTCATCTAAACGGGCGTTCGCGTTAATGATACGAAACCATGGAAACCAGTATAAAATATATTATTGGCCTTCTACTTTTTTCTCATAAAAAAACATGAAACGCCAAAAACGACTTCTTCCTTTCTTTCTTCAGACTTCTAAAATTAAATTCTCTATGGAAATATTTGACAACTCAAATTTCTGCATACTGTGTAATGACTGTGGTTTTAAAATAAAATTTAACCATTTAACAACTAAATTATGCAGTATTCTTTATAGCACTATTAGATTATTTTTCATGTATGTGTTAATATTATAAAATACAAGCGACCAATTTGATCTAACTATTTTGTATTATAAAAGCGCTTGTGCCTGTTTTTTTCAATTTCGTATTAGGGTCGAATTATTTAGTTACGCCAGTGGGTAGATACAAATTAAAGTAAACAATTATAATAGTGTATATGGCGTTTTATCTTATTATTTTATTTCTTTAAAAATGATTATTCTGATATTGTATAACCGGCTGCTTTTATAGCTTTCGACTTTAATCTCGTGGGAACTGCCATTTCAAAACCCACTCAGAAACACGGACAGGAAAACATGACATCTAAAATGATTTCAGAATCTTTACGGAGAACTGTTATATCAAGAAAAAATAACCGCTTCACATATTTGAATATTTGGTGAGAAATTATTTACTCTGAAGTGAATTTCGCAAACTCCGAAAAAATTACAAATTAAAAAAATTTATGCATGATACGTATAATTTTCAACTCCGTTGGTCGAAATGTTAAAATGACTATTTTATAATTTGACGCTAGATTTCATAAAATAAATAGACAACATCGAAACAAATTAGATTAAGAGAAAAGAGAATAAAACAAATAAGTGTTCTAATTAGATTATGATCATCAACTAAGTCGGTTCTTCATGAGGATCTTTATGATCTCACCCCTCATGACTATCTTCTCTTTTTCGGCATCCTGCAGATTTTAATGCTGTCACCAGAGAAATGACCATAGCTTTTTCCTCTTAGGCGTCAGGTACGATACGAGCGGCGAGCGGCATAGCGTTAATGCGCCTGAGTAGTGAGGGACGTATTGACGGCAGAGTAGTGAGCTTAGTTATATTGTGGCTGGCGCCCCTCACTACTCTGGCGCACTGACGCTCTGACGCTCCGCCGCCGCCGCAGCTCGTATCGTACCCGAGGTCTTATTCGGTACAAAGAGCGGAGAACCTATGCTGGTGCATGATAGGAGGTAAAAATTGAAAATATTGATTTTCAGGCGTATTCTAGTAGATAAGTAATAAATTCGAAAGAAAAAACTCCACTTTGAAAAATAAAATTTAGAGGTATCATTACAAGTTGCGTAGGTATCTATGTAGGTGTACTATAACTTGTTAATGAGAAAAAAAATAACAACAGATATCTCTAGCAGAGACCAGTGCAATATATGAAGTGTTCTTGATTGGAATATAGAACATTCAAAAATTTGATAATATGCGGAGGTTTTTACGATGAATTTGTGAATGTTGCGTTGTATAGAGTGATCACTTAAGCCAGCTTATACATATACAGGTTGTAAGCCCTGAGCCATCGTATAAGAGACTTCCATCTAGTTTTCTCAAATATAAATAGCTTCGTCTCTATGAGAATTCTATAATTTATTCTTAATTTGAGTAATGAGTAGCTTGTTGGTCTTGTGGTTAGGACACTCGCCTCATGATCCAAGGCTCGCGGGTTCGAACCTCACTCCAGACTAACAAGTTAGTCCTATTTTCATAGCACAAGCATAACATTAGTTTGAAAATAGTAAGAATATTGATGTGACACGTATTCCGTGTTTTTTGCACCACTATTTATTTTTTAAAAAATATTAAAAAAATATATATATATTAAAAATATTAATTAATTTCACTTTCTCTTCGATCTTCGATCTTCTTGTTTAGCAAGATTTTGAGGATTCATCTCAAACATGTGACTGAGAATCTTCCAATAAAATGGTATATTTATCAAGTTTCGATGAAAGTGCTGAAAATATCGATTCTTCTTACTTCGAGATTCATTATTTAGAGAATTATTTCGAGAAAAACATTACATATTTAGATATGCATGAAAACATGTATAAACATGTTGACGCAAAATTAGGATAATAACACTACAGAATCTATAAATATCCGATGTGAAGCTGAAATATCTCTACCAAGAGCATAAAAACCGTGAAGACTATGAAATACGTGTAGGCAAAATTACTTACTTATTTATTCCAGTGAGCTTGTTGGAATTTAACAGAATCAAAGCAACAAATGCTTTTAGAAGTTCATGGAATCTACTTTTATACGAACAATTTCCATCAAATCATTCAATTTATGACAATTTTATGTCATCTTCAGAATGCACCAACAATCAAGTTAACTTTTTATGACGTTGCTGCTACACCGGATGATTCAAATAAAAATACTTGCATTTTAAAAGTATTGTTATTATTATTTTTTTAAATTCAAGTGTAAATGAAAGTATATTTATTTTGGTGGCATCCGGTGGTATCCAATGAATCTCATTTGAGCAAAATCTGAGTTTCAGAGATTGTCTTGTGTTCAAAAAAAATATCCCGTGTAGAGTGCCACCACGATAACTAGGCGTGCGAGGGAGGTCGCTCCTGTCGCGAAACAGAAGTTGCCAGGTTGTAAATTTATTACACAATACATAATGTACTGAATGTCCGGTGACCAGTGTCAGAGCATTCAATATAAATTTGGTCGGATAACAGCGCGCTCCGCGGCGGCCGCTCTATATGTCAAACTGTCAGACGGTAATATCGGTCCATTATTTGCTTTTTCAGCTTCGCAAAACTTTAATACTTCATTGGCAATTGTTCTTGCACCACCCCGGACTGTTTTGGTTGCTTTGGACATAATAATTCAGTGTATATTGGTAATCAAGATGTCACAGCTCCCGGCAAATACAAAATTGTACTGAATTACAGGGCGAGGGGTTGCCGCCGGGTGCGGGCGGGGCGGGTTTTAGTTCCAATCCTGCCGCACGCCAAGTTATGTTGGGCAGGCTATAGAGATAGACACTAACTTACAGATCCAAAGGAAAAGGACTTCAAAATTTCAACCTTTCCATACCTCACAACTATGATTTTGTCACGTTGGCGTCGTGGTTGGGGAGGAATGAATGGAGGAAAACACTGGAAATTATTTAGCGATTTATTAATTAATGAATAATTAACCATTCAATGCGCAAAGTCACTTAAAACGAATTAAACATAACGCTTTTCTTTAAATTGCACCATTTCGCAATATATTACTCGTAAATGTTTAATGTATATACTTTTTGAATTTAATGTAATATTGTTTATGTTAAAGCCTGTAATGGGCGTATATAAGTAAATAAATAAATAAGTAATAAATAAATAAATAATAAATAAATGAATAAATAATTAAGTAAAACACTTTATTATCGCTGGGTAACACGTATTTAACATTTACTAAAACATTCCAACCAATCCTCGCACGTATTATTTATCGCTCATTTATGTCGCCAATTAGGTACTTCGCTCGATATTTGTCGCTTCGCAATTCACGACTGGCCACCCTGGGCATCGTCTCGCGGCTCGGTCCTACTTTGCACCGAATCGAACTGTCAAACACGACAATTTTGCGCGCGTCCTATTTCCGTATTGACACCCGAAAATACTGGTATTTTCGTACTTTTTTTATTATTCTAGCGTTTAAGAGAAGGTTCTCGTTGCTTCTCGGTTGTACCAGGCATTTATAGACGTTTTCCGAGATCATCCTAGATGGTTATAGGCCGTTCTCGATTCTTCGATAGTAATTCCTTTTGCTTGCAATCCCGTAACACAATTATCATAATCGTTCGTCAGACAGATTTGTGACCTCTAACGTTAATATCTTCTTCAGAATTTTTACCTTTTATTTTACTGTCGGGCAGATTTATTGCACATTCATCTATTATCCGTGCGTAACTTCAGATTAATTTATTCTCGTTTGCGAGTCCGGTGGAAGGTTGAGGGTCAATTGGTCGTCTTGAATGGGATATTAATCATTTGGTTGTATAAACTTATTCAGCGGCTGTATCCGTTGCGCACCCAGGCGTTGCGCGTTGCGAAGAAGCGGAAGCATGTACTATGGCGTAAACAATTATTATAAACGAATTTTGCTTGTAAACGGCAAATAAATCGCGCGTTTACGTTGTTCGGATCACGGGTAGAGAAACGGATTAAGGGTTAAATTGTAGGTATTTTTAATTTGAAAAAAAATAACAAACTTCGTGTAAACTTTATGTATCTACTCGTAAAGTTTCTATGAGAAATGTCAAGATTTCTAAGTATCAAATGTCTGTATATTGTTATTGATAGATTTGGCGTAAACATTGTACAGATTATTCATGATGATCATTTAAGGTTACACCACGATATAAAAAAAGCTGTTTAGCTATATTTTTTTTACTTCTAGAATAATTTTTGTCATCAACCATTCACAAATTCCATATATTAGCAGAATTATAGCAATTTGAAGCTAGCATGGCAGGGAAATTTTCGAACGAATTACATTATTCTTTTGCGTTTTTTTTAACTCTATTTTTCATACATTTGAAGATGACATCTCAAAAACTAGTAAATTTCGTTAAAAATTTTCAAAAATCTTATTCACATTATCTACGATGCAGGTAATGTACATTTTTTTTTAAAAAAATGTCGTTTGCTTATTATGAATTTCTAACTTCGATTTTTTTAGGATAAAATTTAAATTATTTTCAAACTGATCTATTTGCCCAAAAATTCTAATTTATTTCGATATGTTAAATCATTGATATTAATGTTGGCACGTGTCGTGGCTACGTGAAAATACTTGAAATTAATTAGCGATTAATTATTTATTTAATGCACAAAGTCGGTTAACACGAATTAAACTTAACGCTATTCTTTAATTTCACTATTTTGTAATGTATCTCTCATAAATGAAGTGTTTATTATCGCTGGGTAACAGCATTTAACATTCACTAGAATACTCCACCTAATTCTCGCTAGTAATAATTATCGCTTATTTATTTCGCCAGTAAGGTACTTCACTCGATTATTCGCTGTATTTATCGCTTCGAAATTTACGACGGGCCACACTGGGCGTCGTCTTGCGCATACTTCGTGGCCGATTTCGCACTGAACGAACAGTCAAGCACCGCCGGCGGCCTAGATCCGAGCTATTTATATCAAAAAATTGGATTAACGAACCTCTTAGATTATTCTAGGGTTTAGGAAAAGATTCTAGTTGCTTCTAAGCTTTTACAGGTGTTTGTAGACGTTTCGTAAAGGTTGTAGATATTTGTAGATTTCTGTAGACCGTTCTTGATCTTTCGATAGTGTTGTGACATATTACAAGGAATTCGGACAGTGTGCAATTCCTTTTGCTTGCCATTCCGTGACAATATAATCATTGATTAAAACAGTTATATTGTGCTGTTGATTTTTTTTACTTTTCGTAAAAAAATAATAATTTATCATTATCGAGGGAATACGTAGCACATCAGAAGCCTTACTAATTTTCAAATTAAGCTGTTATTGTATGAAAAAGTGGACTGTATTGATGATGTACTTGGATAACGAATTAAACATTCCTCGTCTTCTTGTTATACCAGACAAACACAATCATTTAAGACTCACTCAGTATATTAATTAATATATATTTAATCATCACTATAGACTCACAACCCCTGATAGATCATTGACCTTTTTTTATTCTCGTAAACTAATAGGAAATTAGAAATGCTTAAAATAAAATTGTGTCTGTATTTTGATACAAAAAAGTCAATTTTTACAAAAAATATTTGGCGGTTTCTCATTGTTTCAAGGCGTGAGCTTATTTGTTAAAAATATCATAACAAATCCCATGCAAGACAAATATTCTTACCTTGTCGCAAGATATCCATTTTTTTGACCATGGCAGATTTGGAACAACATTCAACGTCGTTTTAATCTATTACCAGTTTATAAGCTAAAATAAGAACTTGTATCTAGAATTGCAGTCTAGATACAAACTGGTTTTATAAGTTCTGCGTATTTTGTAATTATTATAGTTTCGAAAAATATGCCGATAAGTCCATTTTGTTTTGCCGTTCAGAGAATTGGTAGTAACGTCATGTGTGTTTATCCATTTGTCTGCATAATCATTTTTTGTAAATATATTTTAAAAATTCTTCTTCTTATATTGTCGTTAGACAATTAATCATGTCACACAAAGCTTCATGTCAAAATCACGAATTTGAAAAAACACTACATTATTCAGCACTTAAGGATCTGTCGCACAAAAAAGCCTGTTACGGAATTATGCCACGCCATGGATGTAAAGGAAAAAAGCCTTTGTAATCAATATACGTCCCTCTCCTTTGTTATGCCTTTTTTAGTTTTGAATGATTTTATCTTCTGTAAAGATTAATATACTTGTATTCGTTTATTTTTAAAGTAATTTCAATGATGAAAAAATCTTTTTTAATTTTTTTACCAACTAACCATCACACCGCTTCTCCGCAGTAGTAAGAGAGGACAGAACGCCGCACTCTTCTATCGTGGCACACCACTTTTGCTCCAGTTTCTTTTCAAGGCCATCCTCCAATATTAAGTTCATCTAATCGTGCCAGATCTTTCGTGGGCACCCTTTCTTCCTGTCGCTTTGAACACTCGCCTAATATATTTTCTCTCCTCGCTCACGCATTCCACATGACCATCTCAGCGATCCTTTCTTTATTCTAACTACTACGCTACAGCCAGCATTATATTAACATCTTACTTGTTTGTTCAGTCCTCACTCTATCGAACACAGATTTTCACAGAATCGCCTATGTAATCGCATTTCTACCGCAAGCCGTCTACTTAGAGTTTTTTTTTTCAAAGTTTTTAGAAAATCGGGTTCGACACGGTTCTCAAAGTCTCAAACTATGACCTTTGACCAAAAAGCGAATCTATAAAATAAATAGTATGTACCTACAATTTCGATATTTTTAAATGTATCTGTATGAGTTCATGATATGGCTCTTATGTCAAATAGCTTTTTATTTGGATTTATGTCAATAATTATATTGACATAAATCCAAATAAAAACATCAATAATTTCGTTTAATGTCTGTAATTTTGTTCGAATTTACAGTTAAAAAAACGGCCGGAGATGGGGCTTGAACCCCGGGCCACCAAACCCGAACCGACCGTTTCACGCTGCTACTACGGCCGCCGGAGCGCCAAAAAGATGCTATAAATATAAACTAGGGCTTATCAAAGACGCCAATGTCCGTCATTTTTGACGGGTTGCAGCTAGTAATATATTAAGTATAATATAATTAGGTATTATTAATTGTTATGTTATCGATTTTTTTATTAATACCTGTTTTATATTATGCAAAAAAAGAACTGGAGACATGATGCATCTATCAAAAGCAAAACATGTCAATATTGACGCAAATGTTCAACAACTCCTTGATAATTATGCCCCTTCAACGGAAAATAAAGAAAACTAAATAATATGTTTTGTTGAAGCAAAAGGTTCTTGAAAATTTTCCTCAATGACTCATTGTTTGTTATGAATGAAACCTGTCATTCTGCGGTGATTCATGTTATTTTGAAACGTCCATTGGAGACTTATGACATTGTCAGCGAATTATCAATTCAAAGTACGTGGTGCTTTCCGATGTTACCATACGTAAAATTTACGTAACGTTACGAATATTTTATATGTATTTCATAATATGTGACAATAATAAAAATAACCGTGTTAGAACACATCTGGAGTTGTGCGAAGATAGGCTGGAGTACAATGGACGATGAACACGCCTAGTTCAGGCGGATGGAGCTGCAGTACAGATAGCTTTCAAAATTCAAAAAGGCGGCCATCGTAGCCCAGTGGGCATGACTCTGGCTTCCACACTGAGGCTTCCGGGACCGATTCCCGGCGAATTCACAATTATTCTGTGTGACTTACTCAAGTCTGGGTGTATTGTGATGTTTTTTGTCTCTATAATTGGGCCTCTTAGCCTGTTGAAGCGTAAAAAGAATTAAAAAAAATAAATTTACCAATTTCTGTAGATGGGAACCAATTTTCTTTTATTTTTTATTCATATATTTATGTGTGTGTATACTAATAATAAGAATAATATATACAATTAACAAAAAATCTTACCAAAACTGTGTTCGATAGGTACATAATATCGGACAACTGCCCGACAACCGATTGTCCGACTGCCGAATGCCCAAGAAGCCAATTTCCATTTTTTTTTTTTTTATATTTGCGTTTGCATACGTTTACGAAAATTCTTCAACTGTTAGAACCATCAAACTGATCACTTAAAAATTTCAACATAATATTGACTTATCTAATATCCCAATTTTAAAGTTGTTTACATTCTCCCAATATAATATCTACTCTTCCCCTTCGCCCCCTAAAAGCTGATACCCTATCCCTCTATTATGCTTACCTAATCTCTCTCTATCTAGTAACTAAACTTCTATGCTATATAAATATGTATATTAAGGTTAGTTTATACTGCACTGGAGGAGGTTGGGTGCAATCGAAACTGGTAGACATTGCATATTATATTAACAAAGTGGCTTAAAACATAATATGTACTTTTATTTAGATTAAATTATCGATTATCAATTAATTATCAATTCAACAAAATTACGAAAAAAAATCCTTGTGGGTTATTTAAGAACTTAAGTTCTTTTGTGAAGTGTTTTATTGTGACTTTTATTACTTAACTAATATTCAAAACTTTCTAAAACATTTCTAGCAATGGAATGAAATTAAATATTAGGTACAGTTAAAAAAATTATCAGTTTACGCGTATTTACGCAAAAATGCAAATGCAAATCTTAAAAATGAAAAAAAAGTCGGATATAGGTGTTTCCATTTAAGAAAGACAATCGAATTAGTATGTATAAGCCGTGCGTACGACGCATATTGTTTCGTTGTGTTGGTGTTTATACCCGTAAACACCAATGTAATGAAATAATGTGCCTCGTATGCACGGCTTACACATACAAATTCGATTGTCTTATTTAAATGTGAAGAGTTCTAGTTGGCTTTCGGGAAGTTCGGGCAGTCGGCATGTCGGGCAAAAGGCTGTCGGACAAGCGGTTATCAGCCAATCGGCTGTCGGGAAGTTGACCCAAACACATAATACTAGGCCAGAGAAGCCGGATAAAAACAGTGCATGAGTTGAAATAAATCTCGTTTTCTTAAAACCTAATTTTTTTATTGCATTTTTTATCAATCTTTTTTTATATTTAGTACGTCAGTGTTGTGAGAGTCTGATTGGCGTGTCTAAAATTGCTTGGTAAAGCAATGCAATTACGAGTAATAGAGTATAAAATTACATTGTATTATAATTTTTATAATACATTGTACCTATTATAATAAATGCTTCTCAATCTGCACTGTTTTTTCATATATTTTATTTTGACTTTCAGTCTGTTTAAAACTATTTATCTTCTCTTTTTTTATCAGCTCTGATCTATATCTCTTTATTTCAGCTAGTATGAGGATAGATTCTCACCTTTCCATATAGATATAGATCTCAGATATAAGTAAAATTAGAAAAGAAAAGAAAAAATGTCAAAATTAAAAATAGAAAATTCCCTGAGCTCCATTGAAAACAGTCACTGTTGCATAATTATTGTCCATGCATTGGGGAATCAAACCACATAGCAGTTGCTTGAATAATGGAGTTGCTAGACCCCCACATCCTTATCCTTGTACTAGCTATCTTCAATCTTTGGAGAGCAGCAAAGCCATGGACCCTTTGCTCTATAAACATTTGAGATGCACTGAAATGCCAGGGTAGACCGAGCATTATCCTGAAGGCATTGTTGTATTGCACTCTCATAGAGTTATAGGACGACAGTAGTGTGTCTGCACCACAGCTCACTACTGTATAGATTCGTGCAATAAGTAAAGAAAATGTGTCTTTTCACTTCGTACCTGTATCTAGAAAACTTCCTAGCTAGCATGTCGGACCTTACACTGATAGCGCTTTGTCTTTTGATATACTTAATGTCACATAAGTGGTCACATATAATGTGATCAAGATATTTGATTTGTATATTATGGATGTCTCACAGAGACGAAACTGCATTTTATTATTATTATGGGAAAGTAGGTATAGAAGTCATTTATGGTGTATATCGGACTTACGACCGATCGTATGGTAGGCTTAAGTGATCACTTTACACATATGTAACGTTCGCCATTTCCACCATGATAGAAAATTCCATGTCTTACTAATTTTTGAAAGTTGTATATATTTGGATTATATGACACACATCACGTATGTGTTGTAACAACCTATTATACCGGCCTGTGGCAGCCATTTTCCTTCCCCCTAAATCCCCACAGATGTCGCTAATTATTTTTGATATCGTCAATGTCGATCGATGAGACTCCCACAATTGAGAAATAAAAAGGAAGATATTTGATGTTTCTACAGGACTCCAGAGTTGGCCCGCCAGAGACACCGGGAAGACGTTGTCAGAAAGCGATTTAAAAGAAAACCGTTCATGCATGTCCTGTGTTACAATACAACACTTGGATAACACATCCTCCAGTACATAAAATACAACAAAATTGAAAAATGTTTGATAATCAATTGAAAAAAAAAAATTCTCATTTTATACTCAATACAAATTGAAAAATTATCTCATGGAGCTTAAAACAATGAAAATACTTGTAAAAATATACACGATTTCGAGTTAAAATCTCGTTAGGAGACACGTTTCGAAGTATTTTTTTAGCCAAGCAACGGCGCGTGCATTGGGCTTGATTTTTTCCTGGCTCTGGTGTCACGCCATCTTACGCAAAGTGGCCTCGAGCACGAGGAATGCACCGACTCCATTGCGCGGTGAACTACAGACACCGCGCGAGGCCGGCGGGCGGACGGCGGCAGGTAGATAGATCTAGAGCAGCGGAAAATTCAACGAACAGTAAAGACGTATATAGATTTCACAGGTACAGAAGAAAACGAAAATGTTACAATTGGAATCGATTATGGATTAAACAAGCACCCAATTTAAATGAGAAACCGTTTCTCCTATTTAAATTGGGAGGCATTGTCATTGTGATATTTTATTATGTTGACACGTGATGTGGCGGCGCGCGGAAATTAAATAGTGAATTATTGATTAATTAACTATACAATGTACAAAGTCACTTAAAACGAATTAAACTAAACGCTATTTTTTAAATTACACTATTTCGCAATATATCAATCATTAATGAACACTTTATTATCGCCGGGTAACACGTTTTTATCACTTGCTAGAATATTCCGTTCTCGCGCGTATCATTTATCGCATCTAGGTACTTCGCTCGATTATTCGCATTATTTATCGCTTCGCAATTCACGACTGGCCACTCTAGGCGTTGTCTCGCGGCTCGCGTGTGCATCGCATGGAATCGACCTGACAAACATGTCAATTCTAGCGCGCCGCGGCTCCATTCCATAATATGTACACCTAAATGTTGATATTTTCGTACACTTTAGAATATTCTAGTATTTAGGATAAGGTCTTCGTCGCTTCTCAGTTGTATCAAGCGCGTATAGACGTAGATGTTTCCCGAAGGTTTTTGATCACCCCAGATTGTTATAGGCCGTTCTCCATCCTTCGATAGTGTTATTACATATTGAGGAATTCGGACAGTGCGTGAATTTTTTTAGCATCTCAACAACGACAATATATTGCAAATTACAATATATTGCAGAATATGCATATTGAATATTGAAAAAACAAATATGCGTATTGAAAGCAAGGTCAAGGTATACAAGACATGCGTGCGACCTATCATGATATATGCAATAGAGACGCGGGCTGACACTGTCCGTACCAAAGGACTCCTCAGAAAATCGTAAATGAAAGTGCTGAGATCCAATACTGGAAAAACTCTAAATGATCGTTTTCGAATTGTAGACATAAGGAAAACTTGCAATTGCATAATGAAGTAGACCCAGAAAGGGGGTTCACATAGCCAGGATGGATAGAGACAAAGTCGTACATATAGCAGCTAATGGAATCCCCTCTTAACGACGCCCACCGGGAAGACCACTGAAAATATGGAGGAATAGCTGGACCTTGTCATCCCAGGTGGCGTAGTTTTCTGTACCACAAATCGACAGATCAAATAAAAGAAAAAAAAGAAGAGGATATTGCAGAATAGTGTCACAAACAAAACAAATAATACCTTATGTAAGATTACTATTGTAACCCGATGATAGACTCGGAATGGATCGACATCTCTAGAACACGCCATAACTTTCTGGAATAATCTGGAATCGTCACAAACATTCTCATCAACACTGAAAATGTCGGAGAATTGTTAGAAATGTATAATAATGTTCCCGAAGCATTGCGAAACCAACATGTTTGGTATAAAGCACTAGCGTTTGACGTTTTAGCGACACGAGAGCAGTGTGACTAGTGCGTGTTTAACGAGTGCCAAATATTCAGGTGTACCTACCTATTACACGAAATTAATAAATGCCTTAAATTTGTTTTTTACTGTTTCGTTTGCCTCCCACAGCCATGTCCCGTAACACTATTCCAATTACAATAATTTCTTTGTCTGTCTTTCCGTCCGTCCCGTTTATCTGTCTGTCTAAAAATTAAAAAAAAAAAAAACGTATTTTTTAAATTACGAAAATTTCTTTTTTTTTCAAAAATTTATTTAAATAAATAAAAACTTATTTCATAGAAACCGACGTATTTTTGACGGGTTACAGCTAGTTATTAATATAACACACTCACTAACACTTATTTATATGGAACTTTAGAGTCTTATGCTGTTGGTTTTCTCAAATTGGTTTTATAATTTTGATTTAAATTTTGAATAATTCAACCTCCTTTTTTCGAAATCCTTCGCCTTCCGAACGTTCTAGAACACTGTTTTCTCGAGCAATCTCGTATTTGAGCGTGAGCTGTGACATTTTGATTTCCAATATACACTGAATTATTATGTCCAAAACAGTCCGGGATGGTGCAAGAACAATTTCCAATGAAGTGGTAAAGTTTTGCGAACCTGAAAAAGCAAATACTGGAACGATATTACCGTTTGACAGTTTGACAGATAGAGCGGCCGCCATTACTGGTTCGTTTCTTGAGTGTTGCCCGACCAAATTTCTATCATAGGCTCCGACACCGGTCACCGTAATACCCTCCCTCGCACGCCAATTTATACTGATACGTCTGTAGTCAGCTGTTTAGGTCTGAGGGAGATTAGAAACAGCGACTCGTCAGGGCTGCCTCAAATCTATGCTTCAAAGTGGTGTTTGTTCGTATGAATCGCGTCTCCATCCCAAGCATAACTGAGACTTATCCCAAATAAATTTCTGAGATTTATCTCACCATGTCTCAATCCGTGGACACGGGTTTTTATTATCCCGAAACGTCGTTTGTAAAGGTAAGGCACGCGTGACCTAGACAACTCTGAACGGCCATAGAATATACATATGTCTATATTCCGCGTGAATAATTTTGTTTAATACTATTTCCATTTTTCCATTCAAATAGGAAAGCGCGCGAAAGACCAGAAATGGCGGCACGCGAACAAGGCTCGAATTTTATTTTCAAAACGTGACTAAGCGTTCAAGAATTTTATTAAATGCATTATGGTATTATGGTATTATAATTATGGTATTATTAATATTTTTGGTAATTAAAGCATTAACTTTGTGATTAGAAATTTTAACAAAATGTCATTTATGTTACTGTATAACCACTAAAAATAACTTTTTTGTCTGCCGGTTTTGAGATGTAACCCGTCTCTTCGTCAGGACATCTACTACACTAGCATGTAAATATCACTACACACCACAACCGTAGAATTATTTACACATCAACACTTTCACAAAATACTTCTTACATGCGTTTTAATCTAACTAAAGGCCAATTGGTATATAACCAAGGCCAGTTAGTATATAATTATACTAACTGGTATAATTTTTGGTAAAGTACTTTTCGAAAAAGTAATTTTTACTGATTATTCACTAACATAAATAACATTTTGTTGATATTATGGTATCTACGAATGATATTTTTTTAAGATTTTGGGATTACGAGAGCTTGGAGATATCTTTCGGCTTTCTAAGAACATCGTGCACATACCAACTCTGAGAGATGCTCCGTATTGCGTCTAACTTCATGCATTGGCCATTGATGTTCCATTCGTCTATTGGGTGAGTCTTCCCAGTTAAAACGGAATAGTTATTTGTTTAATTTAATTTCTTCTGTATATCTAACTTTTCAGAATAATTTTTTTTATAGGTAGGTATTTATGGTTTTAGGAAACGTTTGTGCGCGCGAATCTCTCTATAAAATTGAATTTCGTGTACACGAGTTCGAGTTTTTTTCCCTTTCTATCAACCTCAGCTGATATCAGAGTTTACAAATCAGTAGGTCAAAACGTGTATCACGGTAAAAGCTGGCACAAACAACATGCGTATCTCACACCATCTTCAAAATTTTCACTGGTTTAAATGTCCAGAGAAGATTAAATAGAAGTTATGCCTTACAATATTCAAGGCAATTCACAACATGGTCCCTCAATACATTACCGACTTCTGATTTCTATTTTCCGCAAACAACATACAACTAACACTTCGTTCAGCATCAACATTTAATACAAGTAGGTTAGTAGAAGTGAATCGCGCCCACAAAACTATTTTCGGTGACCGTGCTTTCGCGGTGGCTGGACCAAAGTTAAGGAATTAACTACCAAATAAACTGAGACAAATTGGCAGGTTACCAAAGTTCAAAAAACAACTAAAAACGCACTTATTTAGACAATCATATAAAAACCTATAAAATTAGACTGTTACAACACTACCTAATGTTTTTCAATCCTAGTATGCACTCCGCGAAAATTAATGGCACATAAAAAAGGCTTAACCGTTATTTTTATTTTTTGCATGTCATTCAGTGTATAAGTAAAAGTAAATAAGTTTTTTAGTCAGTAAGCTGTTTTATGCTAGAATTTTTTATGTGAAACGCCCTTGAGGTAAGTATGTAGGTACTCACAAAAACGGCGCTATATAAATCATCAATTTTTTATTATTATTATTCAAAAGACGCGATAGTAAATGTATATCAATGGGTAGAATTGCTTGTGTGTGAGTAGAGATATCTTGGTAAAAGCTGTTACAAACACTCTATTCACATACAAACATGTTGCATTTGGTCAGAATGCTCAGGCGCGTGAAAAACGAAAAACTGATGGCACTCCACGTGCCCTCCTTCGAGGAAGAAAAATGTCGAATTCCTTTAGCATGCTGGCACCATCATACCTTGCTGCATGAGCATACCCACAATTATCGATGAATGTATGCCGCATTTGGTCAAAATCTTCAATCGGTATGTATAACAACAGATGACGCTGCTTGGCTTCCTTCGAGAATAATATAAAAACTTACATTATATTAGTGTATATTATAGATATCTCACAGAGACGAAACTGTTTTAATTATGGGAAAGTAGGTATAGAAGTCATTTGGGTGTACACAGGACTTATGACCTGTCTTTTTATGGTTGGCTTAAGTGATCACTTTACAGCAATTGTAACATGCTCCCATTTCCACCCATGATGAATATACGCATGCTTATTTCATTTTTTTTTTGGAAGTTTGTATATATTTCAAATTGCGTGGAAAAGCTGTCATATATGAGTTTGTAAGCGCCTTTTTCCATGCGGCTGTACCATAGCACATATTTCAATTCCCTAAATCCCTACAGATGTCCCTAATGACAACATCTACATTGATTTTTTACGGAATTTTGAGAGCACTGTGCTCTTGCTCTCTTACTTACATTTACTGATTATACACTCACACCGTGTCTTTGATATGTGGTTCATGTCCAGCTCTAACATCTTAGAATTTCTCATTTCCTTTGTAATTGAACATAACAAGTCACTTTGAATAATAACTATTTTATTATGATTCAATATTTTAATCCG